>JAVJIF010028726.1:0-78132 GCA_038442645.1 Agave tequilana
CTGTCAAGCACTGTTCTGGGTCAGAAAAACAGGGTAAAAATTATTCTTAAAATTCCCATAAAACTTCTAAAAATCCACAAAAATAGTTTTATCTTTTTACATTGATATATAAACTTGTGTTTAAAATTTCAACACAAATTTCAAATATTTTGGACTATTTTTGTGTCTTACAAATTTTGTCAAAAACCAAAAACTGTATTTTACCAAACTTGAAGTTTTCAATACGTGAATAGGAAGTCAAAATAAGTTTTGTCTAGGAAGTTAAGCATGCATGTATAGATGAATTTACTATACATAAACCAATTAAACTTGTTTTGATCTACTATTCATGAAACAAATATCGGTTAAACTAAAACTGAAAAACCAATATCCATAAACGTGTGTGTTGTGCACTTGAGCATATCAACTATCTAATCTTTACACATGGATCTAAAACACACTAAACTAAACTATGATACCTAAGTCTTCTTGACGATCTCCATCTTCAAGTCGACTCGATCCAAAACGTGATCCACCGAGCTTGACTCCAACGAGTGCAATGTATGATCTTGATGCTCGGGCTCTGGAATCACCATGTGAAAGCTTCCAAACTCCTTGTTGAAACTAATCACCAACTAATATCTTGATAAATGATCTGAAACTAAATCACAAGATTATTAGTAAACATAACTGCATGAGTTAATCATCATCAAAACTAGAGTGGAAGGCCTCTGGGCCAACAGATTAATATATAGAAATGTAATGGCTACTGGGTTTGGGTAATGGGTTGGGCTAACAGTTTGGGTTGGGATTTAGGAGTTAGAAAAAATAAAAAGAAATGAAATGAAAGGGAAATGCCTTAATAATAGTACGCATGCAAAAATATAAATAATAATAAATAATAACAACAATAATAATAACAATTAACCATAACAACTACAACAATTATAATAACTATAATGAAATAATATAGTAACAACAACTACTACTATTAATAATAGAATTTATGACTATTAGTTATGAAAGCCCACATAAAATAATAATAATAACAATAACAATAACTACACCTTAATAAAATCTCAAATAAATAATTAATAATAATAGATATTATAACAATTCATAGTATAACTCATAAGATAAGAAATAATAATCAATACAAAAATATACATATACACTTCAAAATACTATTACTTATTATTTACATAGTATAATGGAATAGGGATAATACATTCTACCCACCTTATGAAAATTTCATACTCGAAATTTCAATAAAGTAGGGATGCTAAAATCGAACTAAGGGAGAAGATTAAGCTTCATTGTCGCTTCTCACTGCATCATGGCTCCACCACGCCTCTGCTGTACACTTTGATCTTTGTCGTTAGTTCGATCCTAATTGTCATTCCAGGAGACAAAATAGGTAAAAAGAGTTAATATGAATATGAGAATTAAGGAGAGAATCCAAATTACTTTGGAAGAATAATTGGAATCAGGAATATGAAACGTCAAAGAGATTGATTTTCAGAAAAAGAACATTCAATTCCCAAGTGATTCAAATCATTGTGAAGTAATATATGTATATTACAGTGTAACTGTAACATGCTTCAAGTCACTGGTAAGAATCAGTTTTTTTATTTTGAACCAGGCTCTGATACCAAAAAAAACCTGTCACGCCCCCTACCCAAAATATGTGAAAATAGAGTCGCGACGAGAGTCATAGACGTATATACGTGAGGAAAATAACCCCCATATACACCCTAAACCTAAAGTGACATGAACAGGTTATATCAATCAACAATAAAGGCAATCAAGTCACTGCAATAATACATATAATTCTCACACATGATGATATTGTCCTACGAACAAGTCAAATAGAAAATATGGAGCCCAAGCAATAGAGAATCAGAGAAAGTCAATAGAATGAAAATGAAGACATGAACTGTAGCAAAGAATTCGGTGATCAAGTAAAAGAGACTTTGTACTCCTCAGATAACATGATCTCCTCAGATACCTGCTCAGTAAGAGAAATACCTATATACCAAGATGTGTAAATCCAGAGAGTCGTAACTCCTAGTGAGTGTGTAAGATGAGGGGAAGGAGCATGTGCATATAACATATGAGCACCATGATATTTTTATAAACTAAATTAAATAAAGAATATCATGAATAAGTTTGATAAAAAATAGTGTGATTAAAACTGTACAAGACTGAAATTAAAGACAGTATAGCATAACATAACATCAATCATCATATCACAGTGTTAAGATACCAGTAGTACATAACTTAAGAGTAAAATGGATCAGTCTGTCATAATTGTATAGCAGGTCAAGTGTATATCATATCATATATGTATCAGGTATCTATCATGGCAGGTAGGCATATAATAAGCTAGCACACATCAAATATGGGGTATCATGTCATATTATTATTAATTATGTCAGTGAACTCCAATTGTCACATGTAATAGACACATCCTATACTACACCTACCCCGCATGCTAATCAAAGTCTTATATTATTGATACTGATTGGTTGGAGATATTGTCGGTGTTTTAAGTGGGTTCCGTACATACCTGGAACCACGACCCAGACTTCTAGCACTGAACCAGGCTCTACCGTAAGGTAGTCAGGTAACATGTAATAACAAGACATATAACATGTGTAACATGTATAAGCAGGAATAAAATAGGACGGAGTGTCAGTCACCCCATGAGAACCAGACAGTGGAACCCTCTTTCGGCTGCGCAACCTTTTACTAGATCCACCAAAATATAGACATTGTCTCCTCCATCAATTTTTCCAATCCTGATGTAAGTTGTTTAATGATCATATTATTATATTATCAAGATTATTTTATGTCAATGTTACCTAGATACAGGGATAACTCGATGATGGCAGCAGTAACAACATCAAAAGTGTAATCGGGATACATCATGTTAGTGAACAGGATAAGCAGAATGATATTGTTACCATATAACAATACTTCTCAATGATGTTAGTAACATGAACAATATTGGTTATCAGATAAATTTCATGTATAATCAGTCAAGTCTTTCAGTGACTTTAATAACATGAAATATATAAATAACATGGTAGGTATTAACTCTGTAATATGCAGTCTCATCTAGAATAAATAATGATTCAGTCATCTGTACTAGGATATAACAGTAACACATCCATCAACTGATAATCTCCCTACATTACTATACACGAGTATTAATCCATTGTCGAGGTAATCTGATACAGTGCAGCACAAGTTCAATAAACCAATAATTGATTCTCTCATGTTATTAATTTACTGTAATCCTCTATGTCTATCAATACGTATATCCAAGTCTCAACACAATGAAATACATACTCACTTATATCCAATTAATTTCCATTGTCCAATTACATCTAGATAATCGATCCTCTCCCGCTACATTCAGCTCAAATGCCAAGATCCAATAAAAAATATAAATTTCACATCAGCTCCAACTCTAACTAAGTCCATATATAGATTCATGTATCAAGAAAATCAGTCTTCTGAGGCAACATTCTAATTAAATCATCATCATATTCAAGTGAATTCTCACTTGATTATCATCAAATTTATGTCTGATAATTAAATCACACAAATATGCATCCCAGGCCATAATAACGAACTAAAAAAAAAATCTCAAGATCAGTCAAGTCACAGTCTAAGGAATATCACAACTAGATCCGAATCTGATGTGGTAATCCCCTACATATGAAATGATAGAACACTAATGTCTTGGTGATACAATAACAAATACATAAACAAATAAATGTCAATACACATCAAATCAATCATGTGTAGTATATCTAAACCATCTCATATCGTATAATAATCCACACCAATAATCTACTATTCCACCAATCCAGTCTCTCGATCAAGCTAATCGATAATCATAACCAAACTCTAAATCATAACACAGTGATCATTTCTAAACACTGAAAATTGTCTTAACTAACTAACAATAATAGAATAATGTTGAACACAACTACATGCTTACATGAAATGATAAACTAGAACTCACAATCTAATATAACCAATACAAGAAACATTCACTAACAACCATAATAAATATAAAAAGTAAACACTCACATGAAATGACGCGATTTTGTATCCGAATCACCGTCAGATCTTCACTGCACGAACAATTCCAGATCTCTGAATTGCCTCGTGTATCTTAATCACCTCGTGTCACAGACAGACCTAGAACAGGCCGACTTGGACCTAGTCAGGCCAGGCCAGGCCCAGGGCCTGTGCCTAGTTTGGACACAACACAGACCTGAACCTTTTAATAAAAAAGAAAAGAAAAAAGAAAAGAAAAGAAATTAAATTCATTGAAATTAAAAAAGTTACTATAGCAACTTTACTATAGCATCGACCCGACCCGACACTGTAGGAGACCCAGGTCTGCACTGTAGCAGACTAGACCCGGCCCATTACTGTAGCAGACCCGTTTACTGTGGTAAACAGATTGTTAAAGTTTTTATTGATTTTTAGGCTTATTTTAATTCTGAAAAATCAGAAATAAACTCAGAAATCACAAACTGAATTGGGACTCTGTAAAATTATTTTGAGAATAATACCACTTAGAATAAGTTAAAATAAAATATTCTTTATAATCATTATTTAATATATGTCTATTTAAAATTGCCCAATAATTTCTAAATGTTACTAAAAATTGTAAAATTCATAATCTAGTAATATGTTAATATTAAACATTAATATATTAGTTTATGCATGTATTTTATCATGAAATTATATTTTAAATGGATGGTTGCTAAATTCAAAAAGTAAAATATTTTGAAAATGATAACCAACGAAATTTATAGTAAGGCTATATCTTAATTAATAAATACTCAACTTCCTATTAAGTTCTTATCTTACTTACTAAATAAAGATATGTCAAGTCTGCTATGACTCACATAATATTTAGGTTGCGAATCTTACTCCAGTGCTGGTTGTCGTTATAATTTTTTAGGTTCCAACAACATCAGATAAGTGTACACGATTTCTCTCCTCATTGACTTTCATCTTGATCTTATTTTGCCTCTTAATTATAAATCATGGTTATCATATCTCATGATCGTCACCACTATCCTGTGATCATATTTACATATCAGTTTTTTTCTTCTGATTAAATGACTATTATTCTATTCTTGATATTATTACCGATATCATCTCGTGATCATGTTTCATTACCTTACATATCATGTTTGAATTTCGTTCCTGTACATGCATGCATCCAACTTAAATTGACATTATTGCTTGTAAGTGATAGATCCTGACACAAGAACCTATATTGATTGATGGATAAAGACTATATATCGAGTGATTTTGTGATCCTGATATTACAAGAAATTAATCAAGAAAATTGACCATTATATTCTGAGGAATTATTTGAGAATATTTTATTGGCTTGTGTTTATATATGATCATGACCGATTTACTATGATCATTGGATTGCATACTGGATGATACTGACATCACCTGCACTACTTTTCATTTGTCAGGCATCACTTGCACTATTTTGTATTTGTCACTTGATATTGTTACCGTTTACATTGTCCCGTGATCTTGATACACATTATTTTCACTTTCTGACATTGATGTTCTTGATACCGATTCCTGATCATGTTATACTGAGTCATACACTATCTTGCATTTGCATTGATTAATGAAATTAACCAAGCTGGGATTACTGGGGGAGACTGGTAGCAGGAGAAATTAAGGAGGTGTGCTTAGAAGGACGACGCTTGTGGGTTTGGATGCCACACGTGATCTTGTGTTCTTGAGATTTTATGCGCGCACCTGTTATTACATATTACATGATACCTGAGTATAGTGAACTGTTTCTCTCTGCTATCAGGATCCACTAACGCGTCACTTGTTTGATATGCAGTTGTCCTGCGGGATGGGACATAGGATAGTTGCATTAGTATAAGGTTAATAAAATGGTAGACATATACACTTGCATCTATCCTGCATTATCTTCAGTGATCTAGTACCTGACATATATTTTTATGATACTGACACTTGAGACTCATGTGACATGTATTATCTTGACTACATGACATTCCTAGACCTACCATATTATTTTATCTTGTGATCTCGTATTCTTGTGATCTTGTGATTACACTACATAACAGTTACTCGTCCAAGACATCTCTTGTTCATTATATATATGCCACCCATGCATTCACAGTCTCCTTGTACATGATCTATCGTCTCAATTTTCCTGTTATTGTTATTACTATTAGTTCTCGATAATACTAATCAATATTTTCTTATTATTTCAGTACCCTACTTGTGCTATTACTACATTTTTATATTCTTCTTTTACTATACTTTGTGTACTCTTGCTGGTCCACTTCTAACAGGCCTTTCTTATTTTTCAGTATCTAGATCAGATAATCGGTATAGAGAGTTGATCGTAGAACATATTCTGGTTCAGTTGTTCTTCAGTGAGTTTAGTTTTTTTCATGACTTGTCTTATTCAGAGATGGTGTATGATATTATTTATGTTTCAGTATTTCAATATATGCTTTTATCCCTGTGCTTGGTTGTATATGCATATATGTGGTTCTATCCTACTCGTTATTGACTACCTAAGGTACTCATGGAAGAGATTTCACTCTTCGTGAGTATCTGATGGCCATCATCACGTCCTCGCACTCTGTATTTTAGGAAGCGGGGCATGACACCCGCCTCCTGGAGATTACTTTGATTAACAATGGCCTACTAGAGTTTCTCAAGTTCGTTCATCCGCTTAGAGTGATGGGCTCCATTTTCTAAACTATCCTCCTCTTCAGATGAATATTTTTGTGGTTCAATATAGAGTTATTCACACTCTCAGTTTTTTCAGATGTAGAGCTTTCTCCCTGCTTCTGTTTTCTTGCTCTTGCTAGAGGAAGTGTTAGTCTTTGGGCCCTTCGAGCTCTTCTTTGGTTGGTTAGCAACAGAGTTATCATCACCTCGAGGTCATTGATAGACTCTTGCTGGACCCGAAGCATCTCTTGTTGTTCCTTCTGCACCCTAACTTGCTTCTCGAACCTCTTAGCCACCTCTTCTGGAGTTCTGGCCATAAATGCAAAGGCCTTCTTCTCCATATAAGAGTTGGACGATTAAGATTCTGTGATTGTGAAGTGCTCATCGCTTGCTTCAATTTCCCTGGCCAAGGCATTGTAATCTACTAGGGCTATTGCACCGATCTAGATTCGAGTGTGTTGGCAATCCCTTCAGATTCGATCAGTATTTCTTTCAAACCTGAAGAAAGTTCAACATCAGACTCCCAGAACTGATGGCCAGTTGTTCCCCTTCGACTTACTTGGCGTGGTCTTGGACCCACCATGTTGGAATTCACATTAGGGTACTCTACGTCAGAAAATAATCTCTTCTTGCGGGAGCGATGCCTATTGACTGAGTTAGAGGATAGGATTGCTTAAAACCAGTTGAAGACTGACAGTTTGCTCGTATGTGAGCTGCAATGACACTTGAGAGTACTACCATGATGAGTCGCTCACAGCAACATTGAGTAGTGATTTGATGGACACTCCGCTTCTTTGTCAAGTAGCGTCTTAGGTCCGTTGTAGTGGTATTTGAAAACCAGCCTCGAACCAATGGGGTGAGGGCTTTCTAGTTCAGCACTCTTCTTAGATTTTGGAGGCTGGATACGAACTTCACATTTGTGTTTCGAAATTTGAAGGTCACGTTTGAGCAAGCCTTGCTCCTCAATGCAAGTCTCGTATTCTGGCAGAGAAACGCTGACCTTGTATTTTGGCTTAGAAATACGGACCTCGCATTTGGCATGGCAAAAGGCGAACACGGGTCTCAATTTTAGCAGTGAAATTGGACCTCGCGTTTGGGAGTGGCCAAAGACTAAACGTGAGTCTCATGTCCTGTTAGTGAAACACGAACCTCGCGTTTGGGCGCTAAAACATGCATTGAAAGAACGCGAGTTTTGTGCTGAGAAATGTGGGTCTTAGCCTTGCGTTCATTATCTGTAGAACATGTTGTAACCGCGGAGTCTTCAACTTGTTGTCGATAAGCGTGATGTCTTGGTCAAAGTACAACATTTCGGTTGAGTCACAAGGTTACTACGTACTCCCAGTAACCTGAAATTACTGAGTCCAGAAGGGGAGTGATGGCGGGATTAGTCATCACCATCTTTTTGACCATGAGCTACTACATTGGCCCTGCGGGTCTTCTGAGAGACGTTGACATGTGCCATGTCGGCTACACGGGAGGTTTTCAGAACCTCACTGGAAGTGGTGTTGCTAGCAATTGCGCAGGTCACTTTGAAGAAGTGTCTGAAGAGACTTGAGAGCGAGCCCCTGAAAAGAATTTGTCGTATTGCCGCATTGTCTTTGGGCTTTTCGAACTCGAAGAGAGATTCTTTAAATTTCTCTTGGTCAAACTCGACAATGAACGAACTGTTGATCCAAGGAATCTGACATCAGCTTGCACCACAATTTTCTTGTCAGAGAGAAAATAATCCCCAGCGGAGTCGCCATCTTTTGTTTCCTCGAAAAATTGAGCGTGTAAAAAACCTTATTGATTTGGGGATTACTGAGCGTGTAAAAACCTTATTTATAGGGGGTTTCAAGGGTAGAATTATCCCCTAAAATCCCTCCATAATGGGATTACTCCCCAATTACATGAGTGTTAATTAACGCAGTAATGGGGGTCAGTTACAACAGAAATGTGAGTCTCAGCATTAGATACAGATCTTGCTCTGCTGTTAGATACGGAGTTTACAGGTTTCTGAGGATTGCGTCTGAGTAGGAATGCAGAGCTCACGGGCTCGCGTTTGATGCAAAGCACAGAGCTACTCAGGCTCGCGTTTGGTGAGCAGCATGAGTGTCGTGTCTAGTCTTTGAATGCGAACCACGCGTTTCCTTCATGAGGAAATCCGCGTTTGGGTTCAGATCTCATTTTTTGTGTCTGACTTGAGACTCGCGCCTGAGTTGGGAGTGCCCTTGCGTTTGATGAGGCCCGCGTCCATGGCTTTGTCCTCAATTATTTTTAGACAACCTACAATGGTGATTCAAGAGCTCAAGATTGTAGAACATATCTAGTACTTAAGATGGAGTCTAGCTCAAGTAATCAAGTTTGGATCAAGTCTACTTGGAGAAGAAAATATAATTAGTTTTGATTGCTTGAGCTCACACACACAAAGTTTGATATTGAATTTTAAGAACAAAATTTTTGATATTTTGGTAGAATTTATATATAGTCTTGTTTATGCTCTATGCATGATTTTAGAATTTATATATAGTGTTGTTTTTGCTCTATGCATATGTTTATATATAGTATTTTAGTTTTTAAGAAGTTGAGTTTAAACAATATCATTTTGTCAAAGATTCTATACATTGTGTTCTAACTCATATCTTGTATTTATATGGTTTATATCTCAAAGAATAAGTTTATAGTTTAAAATATGGTTGAATTTTATCCACACATTTTAGAACTTTATGTATTCAAAGAAAACTATTTTGATGAGTTTTGGGTTTTGATTTAACTAGAATACGTTTTTAGTTTCATGAATAGATTTCATTAAAATAAGTTTACTTTGGTTTATATATGTATGAATTTCATCCTTATACATTGTTGCTTCAAACATAGTTAAGAACTTAACTTTATGAATTGAATTCATGAGTTTTGTATTTATCAAAACTTATTTTGATATATATTGTCAAAAACATTCAGATTGGATTCGATCCATATAAGTTGAGTTTCAAATGAGTTTAACAAACTTGCTTTTGTATTTATACTACTTTTGAAAAAAAAAAATCATATTTTCATTTAGAACTTTAGTTTTTAGAAAAATATGATTTTTGTTTCAAGATTGAATTTCTATATCTCAAAAATAAGTTCACATATTTGTAATATGTATTGATTTTTTGATCACATATATTTGTACTTCATTTATTTACATGAACCTATTTTTATGAAATTTGTAGATATTTATTGGTATTTATTGAATTTACGAATATATTTAAATTTGTTTATTAATATGGTTTTTGGGCTGAGCCGTCGACCGCACGATCGACCGACCGTAGAGCTTATCTGCTCTGTCAGTCGACCGCACGGTCGACCGACATGTATAGACGTGCACAACCCAAGAGAGTTAGAGGTTCAGTCGAGGAAACCAACCAACCGCAGTAGAGATCGGCCGACCGATCAGTTATGACGTGGAAGCTTATTTGTCTTCTCCCCTTACTTTGATTCTTTTTATCATTCCCTATTTTATTGAAATTTTGGAGATAAAATTTTTTATAAGGTGGAATGTAATATCCATAGTTAATAATACTGTATTTTATTTTCTAAATATTTATTTTTGCTTTACTTATTATCCTATTTATTATTATTAATTAACTTGATTTTTGACTTATTTTTATTATCAAATGCACAATTATTTTAGACTCTTAAATGGTAATTTGGATTTATATTTACTATTATTATTCATTAACATCTCTATTACTAAATACTATTATTATTATTATTATTGCTATTAGTTGTTATTATTAGCAGTAGTTATTTCAATTATTATTTCATTATGATAATTATTTATTTTTATGATTATTAGTGTTATTAAATTAGTATTATTATAATATTTATGAGTAACTCTTACTATTATTATTAACTATTATTATTGTTTAATTGTTGTTACTATTATTATTATCATTGTATTGTTAATTATTATTGATATTATTTTGTAATCATAATTGTTGTTGTTATTATTATTACTATTCTTGTTGTTTATATTATTGTTGATTATAATTAGTATTATTATTATGTATTTATATTATTACATTTCATTATTCCTAACCCTATAACCCATTTACCCATTAACCCATTTCCAATTCCTAACCCTTTAAACCCATGCCCATTAGCAAATCCAAAGCCGTTACCGATAACCATTTTTTCCCTATATATAATCATATTCTTAATCAAAACCCTTACCCCATTATGTATCTTCTTCTCTTACCCCATCATGCAGCCGCCAACCGCATGACATCCCCTCCTACTTCCCACACGTGCATAACAGACCAGCATTTCCCCACCGCACCACCTTGGCCATCTTCCTCTCCGGTGAGGCCGCGTCGCCATCTTCACCTAGGCCTACTCCCTCGGCAGAGATCCCTAACAATTGGGCCCTTAGCCGTGAGCACACCCTTGTGCGCCTGGACCTCCATGCTCTCCTGGCCATGACCACCACCCACGTGGCTGCCTCTTGCCGAACCAGTAACCCCCTGCGCTTGCTCACAGCCCTACGCCTAGCCGTCGCTACCCCATAGCATTGCACATCTCCCTCTGCCCTGTTGCCGATCTCCCTCCTCTCTGGTGAGCTCCGCCGCGGTAAGATCTACCTCCCTCTCTTCATCCTGGCCAGCTGCACAACATCTCCCCTTGGCCGCACCCAAGCCATTCCCGGGCTCCCTCTCCTCTTCGGTAAGATCCGCAAACCATCCCCGTAGCACGCATAACTCTCCCACAAGCGGCAGCACCCCTTGGTCGTGTTCCCCACGTCCATGGCTACGCCTCCTCCTTGTCGTCTCCTTCGGTGACCGATCTCCTCCACCGGTGTAATACCCTGAGTTCAGAATATGTATTCTTTTACAGTTTTTAATGTTTTGAATTTGTATGTATCATTTAATGTATGTATTTTCTTTGGTTTGACTTGAGGTTTTTACGCGAGACTCTGCACTGGCATTAGATTTTTACCCTAGAAATCTCTCAATTTTCTTTCAAATAATTAATTAATTAAATATTTTCTCTCTCCTTCTATTTTCCTTTTTCATTTTTCTTTCATTTTTCTTCATTTTTCATTTTATATTAATTTTCCATGGGACTTTTACACATAACCCTCGAATAATTATATATTTGCATTTCTATTTCTTTCTCTCTTTTTTCCTTTTCTTTTTTCCACTTTTCAAGATTCTTTCCATCTCTTCTTCAAGAAGCCAACTCCTTTGGCTTCTCTTGCAAGCATTCTCCCTCTTCCTCATCTTCCTAAGGGCAGCCGGTGATCCTTCATCTCTCTCCTCCACCATTCTCTTTCTAGAAAATCCCAAAACCCTTCTAAATTTCTCTAAAAATCATTCTACTCTATCGCCACCTCTTACAACCACTCCACCACCACTATAACCTCTTCTCTACCTTCTCTAAGTGAGCAATAATTTTCTCTAATTTTTACAACTTATACTCTCTCTAAAAAGCCCTAAAAATCACTTTCTCTTTCTAAAACCCACTCTCTCTCTCTCTCTCTCTCCAAAAAAAACACACCACCAGCTCCCTCCATCTGAAGGTCGATCACCTCCCTAGCTTCCTCCATATGCTCCTCCACCTCCCATATTTTCTCCAATTTTTCCTCTCTCCAAACCCTAGAAACTTACTTTCTCTCTCCTTCTTTCATTTTCTCTCTCTAGGATTCCTCTCTCTCTTCTTCCTACCTCAGGCCGCCAGCCCTAGGGGCCTTCCCTCTGCTCCTCTACCTTCACCACCAATCCTATATCCAAAAACCCTTTCTCTATCCTCCAAATCCCAAACCCTATTTTTCTTTCTAGAATTTCTCCCTCTTTTCCTTCATTTTCTCTCTCCCTCTCCTCTAGGTGATCACAACCTGCCATAGGGCAGCACATACACATCCCCCCCCAACATATGTTCCTTCCATACACATGTAGGATTTATAAATAAGGCAACACAAACACCAAAGAAGAGATGAATAACATTTATAAACTTTTAATAAAAATAAACTCTTGCAGGAAAGAAAAATGCACAGAATAAATTTTAGAAAAATGCAAATGCAAACGCGAGTAATTTTATCCTGGTTCGGTCCTCGTGGCCTACGTCCAGTCCCTAAGTAACTCACTTGAGATTTTTTCTTATCCTAATTTTGATATACCCCACAATCAACTCCTTGTATACCACTGGACAAAACACCTTGGCCAAATCTGTACAACTCTTCTCTACACCAAGAAGACAACAACTCTTTGATTGATTATAATATATCCTATAAGCTTAGAAATTTGTACGTGATTGTTAACAATGTATCTTATAGGAGAACTCTCAGAATTCTTCAGAAAAGAATTGGAATTGTGTGAAGAATAGAAAGTAGAAACTAGTTTTCTGAAAACAGAATTTTCAATAGAGTTTTGGACAGAAAACATATGACTTGAATTGGTGATTACATCCAAGGACAACATCCCTATTTTAGGTAAAATCAATGGTCAGTTAGGAAAGTTATTAACTCAAATTTGAAAATCAAAATGTTGGAGAAAATGCCAGAAAATCAAAACTGAATAACAGTCAGAAACTATAGTTAGTCGACTAGGATATGAGAGTAGTCGACTACTATAAGAAGTTTTGCCAGGGTTTGTCAACTAGCCTAAAGATCAAGTCGACTATGGAAGTCTGACACAGAATGATAAGTCTCTAAAAACAAAATTAGTCGACTAGATATAAGGGTTAGTCGACTAATATTGATTACAGTCAACAAACAGAGAACTGATATTTTTTGTGAAGATATTTAGTCAACTATAGACTATTATAAGCCGACTAAAGAATATGTTAGTTGACTATAGAAAGGGTTAGTCGACTATAAGACTATTTTGTGTGTGTGATCAAGGCTTTTAACAAATTTCTAAAAATACACAAAATAGTCAACATCCTTGAATAAACTTGAGCTACCAGAATTTAGTACTAGCTCTGTAGATTAAACTCTAATGTACCTGCATAATATTTGTTATCATCAAAATCTATTATCATCAAACTGTAAGTTCCAATATTCTCTCCCGTTTTGATGATGACAAATTGTGTGCATAAAACTCCCCTACAGGGAAAAACTCCCCAGGCAGAGAACAGGTTATAACAAATATAGATAACAAGTGTTCTCCCTCTGCATAGAATATGTCATGGCATACATATATGATATATTATATTTGGCATTATATGTTTGAAATAATTTTTATCAAGTATCCATTTTTTTTATAAGGTACCTATAAGATAAAACATTTTATGTGGTATCCATCATGATAGAGTCTGAAAAAGATTAGCCTTTAGGAATTCAAACCCAATTTGAATTTGGTGTCCATCTGTTAGTATAAACATAATTATAAGAATTACATGCATGATGTAGATATGATACAATCTAAGCATTTTTTTCTACAATATTTAGATTTTTAGGGATCCATATATATTTGTTCCTAATTCTTTTTGAAATAGTATCAGTATTTCTTTTCACAAAAGAATTATATAAATCATTATTATTCTTTTATAAAAATTTGTAGATTGTTTAAGACCAACATGTGTAGGTTTTTCAAATTTATCTTTTGAAAATTCAAGACCAAAATGATTATTTGACATCTTTTGATAAGACAATAAATCATTTAAATTTTCTTTTCCCTTATTAAATTTTGTCACATTTTTCAAAATTTCTTCATATTTAATTTTAAACTTGTCATTCTTTATCTAAAATAGAAATTCTAGAATTTAAAGAAACAATCTCTCTTTTAAGCAAAGCATTCTCATTAAGAAATTCTCAATATCTTTTTTTAAAGATGAAATAACTTTTTCAAATCAGCTTTTTGAGAATTTAAGGACGATATTGAGAAATATAAAGTGAATTTTCTTTGTTGAGTCTTTTATTTTCTTTTGTTAAAATTTTATTTTTAATCTTTTCATTCTTGAGATCATTATATAATGTATTAAATGCATCTAATAATTTAGCATGTTCTTGTACCTCATCTTCTTGAGCCATAAAATAAACATTGACAATTTCAGTGGCTTCTTCTTCGTCAGAGAAAGATGAATCACTATTCTCCCAAGTTGTCTGATAATCTTTCTTCTTTTTATTGAATTTGTTAAATTGAAGTTTCCTTTGTATTTTAGAAATGGACAATCCTTCTTTATGTTACCTGATTTATTACAATTAAAACAAATAGGATTAAACTTATCTTGTTTCAAGAACTTTTAAATTTTCTTGAGAGCATTGCCATCTCCTCCTCCTCATCGTCTGAATTATCCATATATGAGGATGTATGAAAGGCAAGTACTTTCTTCTTGAATTAAAGTTGTTGTTCATCCTTCTTCCTATCTTCAAGTAGAACTTCATATTTTATTAAATTACCAATAAGGTTTTCTAATAACATTATTGAAAGGTCATTTGCTTCTTCTATTGCAGTGGTTTTCTTCTCCCAATCTGATGTGAGTGCACGAAAAATTTTTCTAACTTTTTTAACTTGAGTGTATTCCTTTCCAAGGGCTATTATAAATTTGTAATATCGGTGAACCTTGTAACCATTTCTGTAATGATTTCATGCTCCTTCATTTTGAAGAGTTCAAACCTGTGAATAAAAATAGAGATTTTAGATTCTTTAACTTTATTTGTATCTTCATGTGTTACCTGTAAAATCTACCATATTTGATTGCAGATGTAGCTGTTGACACACGATTAAATTCTTCTTTGTTTAAAGCACAAAAACATTCATCGCTTGGCATCATGATTTACAGACTTCTTTTATTCTTCACTCCACGCATTATAATTGGTCGTCGGCTTGGTGTATAGCGCTTTTACTATATTCCATAGTTCATAGTTGAGTGATTGCAAGTAGATCTTCATTTTATACTTTCAGTAGTTGTAGTTTGATCCATCAAATAATGATGGACGTTGTGTAGAATATCCTTCTTTGAATTGTGATGAAGGAAACTCTATTGCCATCCTTGAACACTGTAACTTAGCTCTGATACCAATGTAGGATATATAAACAAGGCAACACAAACACTAAAGAAGAGATGAATAGTGTTTATAAACTTTTAATAAACATAAACTACTTGCAGGAAAGGAAAATGCACAGAATAAATCTCAGAAAAATACAAACGCAATACGAGAGATTTTATCCTGATTCGGTCCTCGTGACCTACGTCCAGTCCCCAAGCAACTCGCTTGAGATTTTTCTTTTTCTTGATTTTGATACACCCCAAATCAACTCTTTGTACACTACTTGACAAACACCCTTTGTCAAATCTGTACAACTTTTCTCTACCCCAAGAAGACAATAACTCTTTGATTGATCACAATATATCCTATAAGCCTTGAAAACTTGTACGTGATTATGAACAAGGTATCTTATAGGAGAACTCTCAGAATTCTTCAAAAAAGAATTGGAATTGTGTGAAAAACATAAAGTAGAAACTAGTTTTCTAAAAAATAGAATTTTCAACAGAGTTTTGGACAGAAAACTTATGATTTAAATTGGTGATTACGTCAAAGATAACATCCCTATTTATAGGTGAAATCAATGATCAGTAAGGAAAGCTATCAACTTAAATTTGAAAATCAAAACGGAAGAAAAAACACCAGAAAATCAAATCTGAATAACAGTCAGAAACTATAGTTAGTCGACTAGGATATGAGAGTAGTCGACTACTATAAGAAGTTTTACCAAGGTTAATCAACTAGCCTAAAGATTAAGTCGACTATAGAAGGTTGACACAGAATGATAAGTCTTTGGAAACGAAAATTAGTCGACTAAATATAAGGGTTAGTCGACTAATATTGATTATAGTAAACAAACAGAGAACTGATATTTTTCTGTGAAGATACTTAGTGGACTATAGACTATTATAAGTCGATTAAAGAATATGTTAGTCGACTATAGAAAGGGGTTAGCCGACTATAAGACAATTTGTGTGTGTGATCGAGGCTTTTAACAATTTCTAAAAATGTACAAAAATAGTCAATATCCTTGAATAAACTTAAGCTACCAAAACTCAGTACTAGCTCTGTAGATTAAGCTCCAATGTACCTGCATCACATTTGTTTTCATAAAAATTTATTATCATCAAACTGTAAGTTCCAACAACACGTTCACACATGCACGTGGTATCAGGTATTTTTCTGATATAGGCGAGTACTCTATCCTTGGTGCATATGCACACATTGATACTTGTACACATATATTTATACAAGTGCATGCATATTTGATATTCTTGGTATTTCTAGAATTTTTCTATAATTTTTAGAAATTAACGGTGCATTTTACGATTTATATGTATTTTAAAAATTTTCTGTATATTTCTAGGAATTTTCTTGTATTTTAAAATTTAACTATATATTTTAGAAAATTTCTGTGTATTTAGAAATTATCAATGTATTTTTAGGAATTTTTGAGTATTTAGGAATTTCTTGTGTATTTTTAGAAATTTCCTGTATTTTTCTAGAATTACTTGTATTTTTAGGAATTATTTGTATTTTTATATATTTTGGTACTATCATCTTTTGCAGGTACCTACTTGGCCTCCTGGCCCTATTAGACCTTCTGGTCTCTCTTATGCCCACTCCCCCGAAAGGGAGTGCGCTTAGACCTTACAGTCTCTCCTTTGGCGCCCAGCGCCGTTGATTGTTATTTATATATTTGCTTGTGTGTCCTAACATAATTTTAGGCAGGCATTCGGTTGGCCTTCTGGCCTATTGACTAATGATCTCTTTAATGCCCACTTCCCGAAAGAGGGTGCGCTTAGACTGTTCGCAGTGTCTTAGCTTTGCCTAGTTGGCATACTTACGGCTCAACGTTTTATCACTAGACTCTCTTAGGAGGACTATACTGGATTTCCAACTCGTAGTTTAAGCCGAGTCATTCCTGTAGCTCTGCTAAGCGATTTAGTGACTAAACACTATTCGCTGTTTGTACCAACAACACTGCTTGCACCGCTTGTTTGTGCGTTTAGTCGTAACACTGCTTTATTATATATTTATGGCTGTGAAGAGTTTGAAATTCCTGATATGATATATTCCTGAAATACATTAGATACTTGAAACTGTCTGACATCTGATATTCCTGATACTATATTATAACTGATTAATGATACTAACACTAAATACTAATACACTACTGAATTGACTGGACAATATTATTTACATCTGACTGTAATCAGGCTTGATATTAACACCTGATACGGTACCATGATTCCTGACTCAAGACAAATATTTCTGATTCACTCTTGATTCGGTACCGTGAATCTTGAACATATTAAAATACAAGATTCACAAATATTGCTTTTACGGGGATAATACTGAGCTCCAGATTACTGAATATTGTATATACTGAATCCAGAATAAGGATATACTGATATTCGTATTACTGATATGATGTGTGAAACTAAGTGCCACAGGGAATAAAGTGCCACATCACACATTTCTGTGGTAGGGCCACCTCTTAAATCACGGGGGCCACCTCTAGAATCCCACATCTCCTCTATTATTGTTTCCCTGTAAATCAGTATCGTAAAGCTCAACTAGAAATTGTTGGCCCAAAGACCCATCACTCTAGTTTGATGATGATCAACTCATGTAGTTATGTTTACTAATGATCTTGTGTTAATTAGTGACAGATTTATGATCAAGATCTTAATAGGTGCATAGCTTCAACAAAGGATTTGAAGTCAAGTTTTGGAGCTAGCACGGTGTTTGGACCAAGTCAAGAAGATGAGAAGGCTTCAAGTGAAGACTTCAAGAAGATGAAGACTTGTGTTTAGGTTTGTTTTTAGTAAGATTTTGTTTTAGTTAAGATGTAAATGATAGAGTAGTTGGTGGATTTCTCAAGTATACATATACACACACACTCTTGATAGTTTTGTTTTTACAAAAGATTTTTCACTTTGGAAAAATACTTTTTGATTTTGGAATTTCTTATATGCATGTCTTTTATCCAAAATCAGTTTAGAGCTTAATGTCAAAAACATAGATATCTTATTTGTGTAGTGGATCATATCCATACACACTATGTTTTTAATGAATTCAAAATATCTTGTTTTTGTATTTGGTGAAGTTTTGGAAAACAAGTTTTAGAAAATTAAGTTTTAGAAAATACTAGTTTTCTTTTGAGCCATATTTTCCAAGTTACAAAATAGTTCAAAACATTTGTAACATGCCTTGATTTTGTGCAAGCATGTTTGTTTATCAAAGTATATTGGTAAAACTATTTTTGTATATTTTTCAGTATTTTATGGGATTTTTATGTGAGCCAAAAGACCAAGTTTTAATCCCTAGATTTTCTGTTCCAGGCTTCAGCCAGTCGACTAGTCGACCGACCAAGTCGACTAGGGCTGAAGTCAGTCGATCGACTCGGTCGACCGACGTGCACAAACATGCACGCCAGTTCTGCAGGATGGCCGGCCGACCGACCCGGTCGACCGTCCAGAGAGCTCTGCTCTCTGGAATGGCCCCGGCCGACAGCGCGGTCGACCGGACAGAGAGATTGCTCTCTGCATCTTGGCTCGGTCGGCCGCCCGGTCGACCGATGACTCAAACGGTCTGAAATATGACCGTTGGCCGGTCGGCCGGACGGTCGACCGACAGGCCTGACAGAACCCCAACGGCTAGTTTTTTCGAGCCTATAAATTTGAGGGTTTTGGGCATTGTTTTCACTAAGATTTGGAGAGTATTTTTGAGCCAGTTTTTCCAATCCTTTCAGAGGTTTTTCTCCACAAATTTTAGAGCAATATTTCCTATCAAAAGGGAAGATTTTATCAAGAGTGTTAAAGAGATTCTTTGAGTTTTCCTCCACCATTTCTTTCCTTGTTTTTCTCACACAAACACTTGAGCTATCTATTGATTATTCATTCTATAGGAGTGTTGTAGTGAGAGTGTTTATTGTAATCAAAGTGTTTAGATCACCAAGAGATCTTCTCTTGTTTCTTGAGGAGGCGGACGAGTGCGTTCGCGGTTGTTTCGAGTTTGGGTGCGAACTCTTGGTTTCAGGTGCGGCCTCGGCGAGCTTGTGGGGCTTGCGGTGTGTACGGACTAGGGAGTCCGAGAGCTTGTAGGTGTTGCGGCACCGGTGATCCATTGGGATCGATTATAGTGGAAATCCTTCGTGTGTCGAAGGCGGGGATGTAGAGCAAGTGTGCTCGAACCTCGAAACAAATCCCTTGTGTTTGCAATTGCTCACTCTCTCTCTCTTTGTCTCTTGTTATATCTTGCAAGCTATTTATTGTGCTTATCCATTATATGCTTGATATACATTTGTGCTCATATTATATTGATATACTTGCTTGGGTTTGTTTGCTAACACTTGTATTCAACCAAGAGAGCCAACGCGGCACCTCAACCCTTATCAAGGGGAATCTAGAGGAGTTTGTCCAGAGCCCTTCACGGGGAATTCGGCAACACTCTTGTGTTATACGTGGTGTTTAGTGTAATAGTTTGTTTAGGTCATAATAGTTTTTACTTCTGCATTATTTGGCATTAAGTGACCATTAGATTAGCCATCACCTATTCACCCCCCTCTCTGGGTGAACCTACAATTGGTATCAGAGCCAAGTGCTCTGAATTTGGGTCTCACAACCTAGAGTTAAACATCCTCATTTTTAGGCTAATCAATATTTGTACACACACCATGGATTTCATGTCACCACCCACATTTGACATTCTTAACATCCAATTTTGGAAGGTTAAGATTTCCTTGTACCTCAAAGCCCTAGGTTATCATGTTTATCTTGCCATCACTAATAATGATTATTGTTTATATAGTAAGAATGTTGAGGCTAATGCATAAACTCTTAATGCTTTAAAGTCTACCCTAGATGATGTTTATTTATCTAGAGTTTCTAACTTTGATTTGGTTTTTGTAGTATGGAATACCCTCATCTCCCTTGGCGAAAAAGATCAATACTATGCGGGAAGCGATTCGGGTGTTGGAAGCGACACCTCCAACAAGTGCTATATGGTCCAAGGGGATAACCCCCTTGAGGTAACTACCGAATCCGAGGATGAGGATGTTAACATGTCATATGAAGAGCTTTCTACATTTTGTCAATTATTGCTTGAAAAATATGACATGATTAAGAAAGATAATAAAATTTGAAAAAGAAACTTGATTGCATGCAATAGAAACAAGATTCATTTAAATCTAAGATTGCATGCTTAGAAAAGGAAAATAAAGATTTGAAAGATGAGAATGTTTCCCTCATGTCTAAATTGAATGATCTTTGTGAAGGAAACACAAGTTTGAAAAATAAAATTGATTTGGTGGAAAAATAAAAGGAAGTTGTTTTTCAAGAAAATAATTCCTTAAAAGAAAGATTTGTGAAAAAGAAAAAGAAATTGTTTCGAAAAAGAAAAGAAAATGATTTTATATCTCATCATGCTTTACATGCCACCACTAATGAGATTGAAGATTTGAAAAATAAAATGGATTGTTTGAGTTCAACTTTGAACTCTTGTGCATTTAACCATACTAGATTGGAGTCCTTGTTTTCAAAGAAACAAACTCCACACATTCATGCACAACATCATCATGCATTTACTTATGTTGCACGTCACGATACACATTCACATAAGCATTCTAAGGTGTACACATATACACATTGTGGCCGCAAAGGCCATTTAGCAAAATTTTGTTATGACAAGTTGCATCATTTTAATTTTGATAATAATAAAAATTTTTGGGTTCCTTACAAGACTAACCCCAAAGGACCCAAGAAAATATGGGGACCAAAGTCCCCACCTTTTGTATTTGATGTAGGTGAGGGCTCTCACACGACGTGAGAGATTTGGTGCCTTGATGGTGGGTGCACTTGAACTAAAAGGACACATATTTGGAGCACCGCTATCAAGGAGGCTTTGGTGGGAAAGACCACCATGCTTGGAGCTTTGGAATTGGTAATAATCTCTAAACTCCTAATTTATTTACATGCTTATAACTAGCCTATACATGCCTATTTCATATGTGATATTTTGAGCATGTTCATGTTTTAATTGTTTTTGTGTAAATACATGGTTAGATGTAGTATTTGTCAAAACTTGTATTTATACATGTACAAATAGTGAGCAACAAATTGAGTCATATACGTTCGCACTTCATTGTTCATTTGTACTCACTATATGCACACGTATAAGCTAGTTTTGATGATTTCCTCATTCACACTTGTTTTGCCAATTTTCGTGTTTTTACTTCATGTATATGCATTTTTATTCAAATCTAATAAATATACATGTATATCATTTTTGAGTCTCTTGCCTTCATGCAAATACCTTTAATAGACTCTTTTATGTTTGGGATATGTATGCATATTGTTAGATTTAGATAAATCATACATATACCTAGAAGTGTGCTTTGTTTTTATGAAAAATGAATGTTCATGTTTGATTGATAAAAAAAATGAATTTTTATGATTTAAAAATGATACTCACACTTTTTGAGCTTCAATGTCTATTTTCATGAAAATGCTATTTACATGACTTTTGAACACTCACACTTTATTTATTTTGTCATGACTTAGTTTCATGGACATTTTTTGAGCTTTATAGATTATGAGTGTAAAATTTTGTGTATTTAGTTTTGTTTCATGAAAAACATATGATTTATTGTATTTTGAAGGATCTTTAACTAGTTTTTTAAAAATCAATTTATACTAGTTATTTATTCTTCAAATTAGTAGTTTATGAGATATCCACATGATCCTACTTTACTTCAATTATATGGATAAATTATTTTGTGTTCTCAAGATTTGATACTTCCTGAATTTAATATTAGTTTAAATATTAGTTTTTGTCAACACTAGGATTTATACTTGTACATATTGTGGGTCACAAATAAATCTATATATGGTTGGGTTTGATTGCTTATTTATGCCTATTAGGTGTGCTAGTATAGCCTAGTTTTGATGATCCTTACATTTTTTAAACTTGTATTCCCATTTTGGATTTGTGTTATGATCATGTGCTTTCATTTCATGTATATGTTTATTTTGCCAAACTTTAAGATATACATGTATACCTCTTGAGTCATTTGCCTTTCATGCAAATCTATATATATGAACTCAATTGTGTTTAGGGATATGTATGTATACTTCTTGTGTTGTCAAAACATACATATACCTTGAAATATAATTTTTTAATAAAAACTTTGTGGTGATTTTTATGTTTTCAAAATTTATGATAATTTTCACATTGTCTTATTTAAAGGAATATTGAGCTTCATTGCCATTTTCATGTGATTTACACATATTTCATGAAAAATATTTTTATTTTATTCCTTGATTGAAGGATTCCGTACTAATTTTCAAACATTTTCATTTAACTAGTTCGAGTTCTTCATGTGGTAGATTATATGATGTATACACTTAAGCTTATTTTGCTATTGGTATCATTGGATATTTTCAATTGGTATCAATATGAACTTCTTTTATATATACTCATATTTTGTTTTCCCATATATGTATGTATCAATTTCATTTGGTATACTCATTTTTCATACATATATATGAGTTATTTGTGCTTGAGTTAAAATTGTTTTACATGTTTAAAGCACAAAGTTGTTATGATAAGAAAATAAATATTTGAAGAAAAATTCTCAAGTTTTGTTTTATAAGAAAAATTCAAAATTTTTGATTTGTATTGCCTATATGCAAGGAGAGCTTAACATCTCTTTTACATATAATTCATGTTGAGTGTATTGTATATTGAGGAGCTTGACAACTCTTCTTTATGTGGTACACGTGTGTAGGGGGAGCTTCACATCTCCTCTTATGCATTACATATTATATTATGTGAATTAGGGCTTGTCATCCCTCTTTCATGTAATGTATATGTGTAGGGAAGTTACTTAACCGTCTTCCTCTTCATGAATGTATATCGCATATAACCTTTTATTGATATGTTTGATTTGACCCCTTTATTGGTTTCTTTGTTTATGACAAAAAGGGGGAGAAAAATTTGTTGATTGTGTTTTTACCCCTTTATTGATGATTGACAAAAAGGGGGAGAAGAATTTGAGATTTATATGCATGTTAGTAGAATTTATGTTTTATGCATATATGTTTTGTTTTGCAAATAGGAGAAAAAGAATTTGATTTGTTTTTATGCTTGTTAGCATGTTTATCTCCTTGATTTGCATACATGTCATGTGCTTCATTTCCATATTATATTGTTTATTTGTTATGCATGAGTTAAGGGGGAGCTTCTTTGAAGCTTTACTTTAATCCATGCATATATAACTTCATGAGTTTTGTCATCATCAAAAAGGGGAGATTGTTGGCCCAAAGGCCCATCACTCTAGTTTTGATGATGATCAACTCATGTAGTTATGTTTACTAATGATCTTGTGTTTAATTAGTGACAAATTTATGATCAAGATCTTAATAGGTTCATAACTTCAACAAAGGATTTGAAGTCAAGTTTTGGAGCTAGCACGGTGTTTGGACCAAGTCAAGAAGATGAGAAGGCTTCAAGTGAAGACTTCAAGAAGATGAAGACCTGTGTTTAGGTTTGTTTTTAGTAAGATTTTGTTTTAGTTAGATGTAAATGATAGAGTAGTTGGTGGATTGCTCAAGTATACATATACACACACACTCTTGATAGTTTTGTTTTTACAAAAGATTTTTTACTTTGGAAAAATACTTTTTGGTTTTTGGAATTTCTTATATGCATGTCTTTTATCCAAAACCAAGTTTAGAGCTTAATGTCAAAAACATAGATATCTTATTTGTGTAGTGGATCATATCCATACACACTATGCTTTAATGAATTCAAAATATCTTGTTTTTGTATTCGGTGAAGTTTTGGAAAACAAGTTTTAGAAAAATCAAGTTTTGAAAAATACTAGTTTTCTTTTGAGCCATATTTTCCAAGTTACAAAAATAGTTCAAACATTTGTAACATGCCTTGATTTTTTGCAAGCATGTTTGTTTATCAAAGTATATTGGTAAAACTATTTTTGTATATTTTTCAGTATTTTATGGGATTTTTATGTGAGCCAAAAGACCAAGTTTTAATCCCTAGATTTTCTGTTCCAGGCTTCAGCCAGTCAACTAGTCGACCGACCAAGTCGACTAGGGCTGAAGTCGGTCGACCGACGTGCACAGACGTGCACGCCAGTTCTGCAGGATGGCCAGCTGATCGACCCGGTCGACCGTCCAGAGAGCTCTGCTCTCTGGAATGGCCCCGGCCGACCGCGGCGGTCGACCGGACAGAGAGATTGCTCTCTGTATTGACCGCCCGGTCGACCGCCTGGTCAAACGGTCTGAAATATGACCGTTGGCCGGTCGGCCGGACGGTCGACCGACAGGCTTGACAGAACCCCACGGCTAGTTTTTCTGAGCCTATAAATTTGGGGGTTTGGGCATTGTTTTCACTAAGATTTAGAGAGTATTTTTGAGCCAGTTTTTCCAATCCTTTTCAGAGGTTTTTCTCCATAAATTTGAGAGCAAATATTATCTATCAAAAGGGAAGATTTTATCAAGAGTGTTAAAAGAGATTCTTTGAGTTTTCCTCCACCATCTCTTTTCTTGTTTTTCTCACACAAACACTTGAGCTATCCATTAATTATTCATTCTATAGGAGTGTTGTAGTGAGAGTGTTTATTGGTGATCAAAGTGTTTAGATCACCAAGAGATCTTCTCTTGTTTCTTGAGGAGGCGGACGAGTGCGTTCGCGGTTGTTTCGAGTTCGGGTGCGAACTCTTGGTTTGAGGTACGGCCTCGGCGAGCTTGTGGGGCTTGCGGTGTGTACGGACTAGGGAGTCCGAGAGCTTGTAGGTGTTGCGGCACCGGGTGACCCATTGGGATCGATTATAGTGAAATCCTTCGTGTGTCGAAGGCGGGGATGTAGAGCAAGTGTGCTTGAACCTCGGAACAAATCCTTGTGTTTGCGATTGCTAACTCTCTCTCTCTCTTTGTCTCTTGTTATATCTTACAAGCTATTTATTGTGCTTATCCATTATATGCTTGATATACATTTGTGCTCATATTGATATACTTGCTTGGGTTTGTTTGCTAACACTTGTATTCAACCAAGAGAGCCAACGCGGCACCTCAACCCTTATCAAGGGGAATCTAGAGGAGTTTGTCCAGAGCCCTTCACGGGGAATTCGGCAACACTCTTGTGTTATACGTGGTATTTAGTGTAATAGTTTGTTTAGGTCATAATAGTTTTTACTTCCGCATTATTTGACATTAAGTGACCATTAGATTAGCCATCACCTATTCACCCCCCTCTAGGTGAACTACAGAAATAATTCTAATATATAATAAAAATATAACTTACGCCGGGGACGGGGAAAACTGATAGACTTCAATAAGTACGCCTTCATAATGGCTCGATGTTGCAACTACTGTTCAGAATCTACCTGAGGCCATAGGAGACCGTTGGGGTGAACTGGCACCTCTGTCATGATTCATTCCTGTTACTGTTAAGGTTTAACGGCAGGGATTGGAGGCCAGATCCAATCACACTAAGGCCGTTGTCCCGGGTATGCACAGGGCCCATTATGAACATGATACCTTGATTCTCATCAGTTTCCAATAACCAACCTCGGACTACTCATGTGCGGATGTATGTGAACTGGGACGCTAGAGCACATACTTAGACTATTGGCAAAAAGGCTAATCACTCTAGTTTTGATGATGATTAACTCATGCATTTATCGTACTAATAATTTTATGTTTAATAAGTTTCAGATATTCAATCAAGATCTTAGTCGGTGTTTAGCTTCAATAAAAGATTCAAAGTTAAGTTTTGAAGCTAGTATGTGTTGATTCAAGAGCTCACACTTCAAGATCGCATCGAGTACTCAAAGAGGAATCTAGCTCATTTGGATCAAGTTTGGATCAAGTCAAGATGGAGAAGAAGATTTTCAAGAGAAGATTTTTAAGAGAAGACTTAAGTCCAAGGTTGTGAGTGTTAAAATTTTTGTTTTAGATAAAATGTAAATGATAGATTAGTTGTGAATTGCCCAAGTTCTCACACACACATAAAAAATTTATATATCGTTTTAATAACAAATAGTTTTAGTTCTGATTTTGATTTTGTGCTTCAAAGAATACATCTTTTTTTTTCATGAATAGATTTCATCAAAACATGTTTACATGGTTTATATGTTTATTGGATTTCATCCATATGAACTATTACTTCATATTGTTTAAATAACCTATTTTAATGAGTTTATATCATATGGTTTAAGTTTTATATTTATCAAAACTTATTTTGAACTTATTGTCAAAAAATTATATTTCATTCTCTATGTATATTGGATCATTACTATACAAATTGTGTTTAAATATCTTGTTTTTGTATTTGTACTGTTTTTAAAAAATAAATTTTCATTTAAAAGTTGGTTTTTGAAAATACAAGTTTCAGTTTAAGCTTACAATTTTTTGCCTAAAAATGGTTCAATATATTTGTAATATGGTTGATTTTTTATCACACATATTTGGACTTCATAGTATTTCAATGAATTTATTTTGTGAATTTTATGGTGATTTTATAGGATTTAAAAGGTCTTTAAAAATCCTGAAATATGTTTACTGGGGTTTCTTGCGGTCGATCGACCGGCCGACCGAAAGCAAGGCTTGGTAGACCGAGCGGTCAACCGATGTACACAGAACCTGCACAAGCTCAAGTGCCTTTGGCTCGGTCGACCAACCGATCGATCGTAGCGGGGAGCGGTCGACCGATTGGCACTAGCCTAGTCTCGGGTAGTGGCGGTCGACTGTTCGGTCGACTGACAAAGTATTATGTACTCTATGGCCTTAACCGGGAGGTTGACCGACAACCCCAATGGTCATATATTTGACCGTTGGCCGATCGACCGGTCGATCGACCGGCCGGTCATCCTGGCCCCAATGGCTAGTTTTTAGGCAGCCTATAAAATGGGACTTTTGGGCTAGTTTTGTACAAGATTTTTTTAAGTGTTTTCAAGAGCTCTTGCACAGAGTTTCTCTATAAGTTTTAGAGCTTCATTTTCATATCCAAAAGAGAGTTTTTCAAGAGTGATTCTCTTGAATTTTCAAAAGCATTTTTTTGAGTTTTTCATCACAAATTCTATCTAGTTTTTTTCACACAAGCTTGAACTTTTTCATTGCTATATCCATCCTATAGGGATCCTTATTTGTGAGAGTTTGTTTGTGATCAAGAGAAGAGATCACCAAGTATTCCATTTTGTGATTTTGAGGAGTTGTAGAGGTTGCAGCCTCGGTGAGCTTGCGGGTTCGCATTGTGTATTATTCTTACGGGAACAAGTGAGGGACATGCGGGTCCAAGTGTTCTTGAGAGAGTTCATTGTAGGTGTTGCGGCACTGAGTGATCTTGCGAGATCAATTATAGTGAAAATTCTTCATAGTGGTGAAGGCCGAGATGTAGAGCAAGTGGCTCGAACCTCGAAACAATTCCTCCGTGTTTGCGATTGCTCATCTCTCTCTCAACTCACTTGTATTTATATCTTGCATGCTCTTAATTGTTTATATCTTTATATGCTTGATATTTACTTGTGCTTAATTGATATATATGTTTGGGATTGTTATGATATCTTGCATGCTCTCATATTGTTCATATCTTTACATACTTGATATTGCTTGTGTTTGTGCTCACACTAGTATTCGACCAAGAGAGCTATAGTAGCACCTTAGCTCTTAATCCAGAGGAATCTTGAGGAGAAGTCCAAATCCCTTCAGCTGAAATTTGGCTTCACTTTTTGGTTATACGTTGTGTGTAGTTTAGTTTGCATAATTAGTTTTAATTCTGCATTTGTTCATCATTTGATTAGCAAGTCACCTATTCACCCCCCCTCTAGGTGACCTACATAGACATCTGAGTAGGACGAGTCCTAATAATAATAATAATAATAATAATAAATATGTTACTGACTTAACTCCTGTATTGATTTCACAGAAATGACATGACAATACTATAGATATACCAACTCTCAGCAACACTAATTGTATATGCCGAGTTGATGGTGAGTGAGGTATATGGTATATATAAGAGGGTTTCTTTGTTTGGTTTGTCCTCTCAATGTACTAATCTCATGGAGCCGAAGATTAAGTTTATACAATTGATTTTGCCTACACGTACATTTTACATATGACATATATTATTCATACATGCATACATAAATCTGTTCTCACTTGATTCCATCTGCATTTGCTGTTCACTGCATGCTTTCCTTAAGAGCACATGATCCACTGATATTTTTGTACATGTGTTGAAAATACACCTGGAGGGGTGAATAGGTGAATAGCTAATCAAATGCAACTTCTAAACAATATATAATGTATGATGCAAACCGATCACTCAAAACAAGAATTGAAACTGGATTCCCCGTGAAAAGCTCTGAACTTCTCCTTGTGATTCCTATAAATAAGAATTGAGGTGCTCAATTGCTATCTTATTGAGATGAGTATTGATCAACATAAATGAATGAATAATAAACAAGTTATAGAGACAATAAGGCAATCACAAATAGGAAAGATTTGTTTCGAGGTTCGAGCTATTGCTCTAAATCCTCGCCTTCACCACTGTAAAGGATTTCACTATTCACTATTAGATCATCCATAAAGGGACCTTACAACAAGGAATTACAACTACTTGGAGTATACAACTCCCCAACTCAATCCTCTATACCAGAGGTAGCACAAAACTAATTGAGTTTACAAGCTCTTGGTGATCAAGAGATTACAAACACTCTCTTACAATTCTCTTATAAATCCCAATAGAGTAAACAATGAATTTGAAGCTCAAGGATGTATGTGAGAGTGAAAATCTGAATAGAGAGATTTTAAGAGTAGAAAACTCAATTAAAACTTTGAAATTGAAAGCACAAAAGAAAATTTTGAAAACTTTTTCACTTTAAAAGCAAAACCTTGATTTTCAATAGACTTTGTCATTGTATAAATTCAATCCCATTGACCCTTTATGTAGACTGTAGAAAAATACATTTAGAATAGTTTAACAGATGACAAAGGGAAGAATTTGACTCTTATAATTCAAATTACCACATTTTAAAAACATGTTAAAAAGACAGAATTTGAAATCTGGCCGTTACTACCATTTCACAGTCTGTCAGTCAACCGGCCATTTTAAAAAATTTGACCGTTGGCTCTCAGTAGGCACTCGGTCGATCAGTTTTAATCGAGACTAAAAACATTACAGTCGGTCGACCCATCGGTCGACCGCAGGGGGATCGGTCGACCAGAACGTGCACCAACATGCACACTCCTTCTGTCAGATGTTCGGTCGAACGTACGGTCGACCATTCTGGTCTGTAATAGGCACGGTCAACCGCTCGGTCCACCAACCTAGGCCAAAACCATATGCAAGGCCAGTTTTGAAAATAAAGAAAGTTTGAAACAAATTTATATGGGTTTTGAAAGGGGTAAAGACATGTATAGCAAGGAGATACAAGTTCTAAACTGAGATATAAATTTTTGAGAAAATGTGGAACAAGTATCAAAATAAAACATGTCAAAAACACCAATACAAAATAAACTATACTTTCGAAAATGTGTATTTTTGTGTGTATACCTTTGAGCCTCAAATCTATATTCTACTCTTTAACAAATTAGATTCTTACAGGGTTCTAATCGACTATAAGATCTTTAAGCAGGCTTCTCTGATAGCGTCGTTAAGTGCTTTGAGCTTTAAGCCCATTACTTGAGTATCCTTGAGCATCAACGCCTTCTTTTAGAGGAAGAAACCTGTTAGATCTTCTTGAACCTTGAAACACACTTAAAATACTTGAACTTGATTAGTACTAAATAACTACATATATTTTGTTATCATTAAAACACAATCGATAATTATAACCTTTGGGTCAACAATCTCCCCCTTTTTGATGATGACAAAACATATTGGTTATTTAAAAGAAATGAAAGGAAAGAACATTGAAAAAAAAAGGTCCCCCTCAAGTTATGCTTATCTATCAAGTACAAGATATCAACAAGTTATATGATAAAAGGCATTGCATATGATCATGAAAACTAATAATAAATACCAATAAATACTAAATAAATACACAATAAAACTCAATAAATACTTCTCCCCCTTTTTATCATGCATCAAAAAGGGTCAGCAAAACATCCAAAACATATATAGTTTTTATCATAAGGAAAAACTCATGAATCTATAATACAAACATTTAGTTCACCGCAAATGAAAGAAAATCTGTTAAAATCAAGTGGCTTAGTAAAAATATCTGCTAGTTGAAAATCAGTTGAAACATAATTAATTTCAATATCTCTTTTCTCATAGTGATCTCTAAGAAAGTGATATCAAATTTCTATGTACTTTGTCTTACTATGTTGATTTGCATTTTTAGTAATATGAATATTAGTAGTATTATCAAAAAGTATCTTAATATGATCATAATGCAAATCATAGTCAAGGAGAGTATGTTTCATCCAAAGGACTTGTGCACAACAAGCCCCGGCCGCAACATGCTCCACCTCGATGGTTGAGAAGGCTACAAAATTTTGTGAAAGTACACCTAGAGGGGGTGAATAGGTGTACTAGCTAATCTAAGACAAATGATGCAGAATTAAAAATAAAATTGTAAACACACAATATGTAATCAAGAGTAAGTCCGAATTTCCCGTGAAGGGCTCTGGAACAACTCCTCTAGCTTCCTCTATATTAAGAGTTGAGGTGCTTTAAAAGCTCTCTTGATTCAACACAAGTGTGGGCACACAAACTATATCAAGCATATATATGAATGAGCAATAAAAGCAAATGCAAGATATAAGAAAAAGAGAGAGAGTTATAGAGAAAGATCCAAACGCAAACATCGAGATATATTTCGAGCTTCGAGCCTCTACTCTATGTCCCCGCCTTCATACAGAAGGATTTTCACTATGTCCACACAGGACCTTCCACAAAGGGACTCCACCGAGAAATTACAAATACAATCACCGAGTACACAATTCCACTCTCTCAAACACAAACCTCTACACAAGAGGTGAAGGCACAAAGCTAAAGTAAAGAAAAAGTGTACAACTTGGTGATCCTATGATCACAAATAACACTTGGTGATCTTGAAAGACCGCAAACAATTTTTCTCGCAAAATAAAAATCCTAAAAATAGATATGAGATGATAGCTCAAGTATGTGAGAAAATAAAGTTTTTAAAAGAAAACATAAAGAAAAACTTTTGGAAAAACTCTTCATAGATGAAGAATTGAAAACTCTAAACTTGATTTCCTAAAACCTTATTTTCTTTAATTTTTCAAAAACTTTGAAACAATTAAGATAGAGAGATTTAAAGCTCTAAAATTGTTTTGAAAACTTGTTAAAAACTCTATAGAAGATGAAAATTTTGGCTCTCAAAAATCTTGGCTAAAACTGATTCAAGAACCTATATTTATAGGGGATTTAGAATATAGCCGTTGGGTTTTAGAATAGGTCAAAAATGACCTGTCGGTCGACCGCCCGGTCGACCGGCCAACGGTCAGATTTCTGACTGTTGGGGTTATCAGTCGACCGCTCGGTCGACCGTCCCGAGGCAACTTTCCTATCAGTCGACCGCCCGGTCGACGGAGGCCAGAACCAGAGAGCTTCCTCTCTAGGTCGGTCGATCGCTTGGTCGACTGGATCGGTTGACCGTGCGGTCGACCGGCCCAAGGTTAAGGCATTTGTGCATGTCTGTGCACATCGATCGAACGAGCTTCTATAAAGTTTAATGTCTACATTTATGCCTTTTTCATCGTTGTCAAGTTTTGTTATGGTAGCCATGGGAGTTTTGGTTAAATTTACACTTTCAAGCCCAAATTTCTTGATGAGTTCCCTTATGTACTTGGCTTGATTTATAAAAAATCTTATCACTCTTTTACTTGATTTGGAGTCTAAGGAAATATTTTAGCTCATCCATCATAGACATCTCAAACTTATTCTTCATGTATGATTCAAAATCTTTACAAAATTTTTTATTAGTAGATCCAAATATAATTATCATCAATATAAATTTGAACAATTAGGATATCACTATCTACATGCTTTGTAAACAAAGTGATATCTACTTTACCTTTTATAAAATCATTTGAAATAAGAAAAGTTAAAATTCTTTCATACCCTCTTGGAGCTTATTTAAACCATATAAATCTTTGTCTAATTTGAAAACAAAATCTGGATGTGTAGGATCAACAAACCCAACACACACTTCCTCTTCAATAAAACCACTTAGAAATGTGCTTTTGGCATCCATTTAAAAAAGTTTGATATCTTTAAAAGAAGTAAAAGCAAGTGTAATCCGTGTTATGGGTGCAAAGGTTTTCTCAAAATCGATACCTTCAATTTGGGTGTAACTTTAGGCCACTAACCAGTTTATTCCTAACAACATTATCCGACTCATCCAAATTGTTCCTAAAAATATATTTAGTAACAATGGTTAGTCTATCATGGGGTCTAGGGACAAGGTGTCAAACTTGATTGCAATCAAATTGATTGAGGTCTTCTTGCAATGTAAGCAACCAATAAGAGTCACTCACGGCCTTGAGGATGTTCTTTGGCTCTATATGAGAAATAAAAGCAAAATCACCACAAAAATTATGGAGTTTGGAGCGAGTAGTTACTCCCTTTGATACATCACTTATGATGAGTTCTTTGGGACGACTTGTAGCATATCTCCAATCTTTTGGAAGTGGTTGTGTTGGTGCCACTTTAACTTCTTGAATTTTATTTTGTTCATTAATCTTTGGCTTATCTTCTTGGAAAGGTGAGTCCTTCAAGGTTACTTTCTCCATGTCTTCACCTAAAGAATCAATCTCTGCAACATTCTTAACAAAAGCATTAGATTCTTCAAACTTAACATGCATAAATTCTATAATAATTAAAGTAGATTTATTGAAGATTCTGTAAGCCATGCTAGTGTTAGAATAACCAAAAAAACTAGCCTCAAAAGCTTTGGCATCAAATTTTCCTAAGTTATCTTTGGTGTTTAAAACAAAACGTTTATGTCCAAAAACTCTGAAGTAAGAAACATTAGGCTTTCTCAAATAGTAAATTTCAAAAGAAGTTTTAAAAGTATTTTTATAAAAGTAAATTCTATTTGTTATGTAACATGAAGGTGTTTACGACCTCGGCCCATAAATATTAAGGGAGTCCGTATTCACTAATCATTTTCCTAACCATTTCTTGAAGAGTACGATTCTTCCTTTCAACGACTCCATTTTGTTGTGGAGTTCTAGGACAAGATAATTCATATTTAATTCCATTTTCTTCACAATACGTGATAGAGGAATGGTTAATGAGTTCATACCTCTATCACTTCTTATGTGCAAAATCGAAAAACCTTTTTATTTTTCAACTTTTTTCTAAAAATACAGAAATACAAAAAAGTTTTATTTTTGTCTTCCAAAAAGAAAACCCATATAAAACGAGAAAAATCATCAACCAAAATAAAAACAAAATGATTTCAATTTCAATTTTTGGTTTTAGTAGGACTGTGGACTAACTGTAATGGTCTAGATGTCATAATATCCTTGATTAGTTTGAAAGAGGACTTGGTTTCTTTCCTAAGTTGGCACACATCACAAATATGGTCCTTTTCAAACTTCAAGTAAGGAATACCCTTCACCGATTTCTTAGAGTTAATTCTAGATAAATGATCAAAAGAGACATGGCCTAATCTTCTCTGCTATAACCAAGAATCCTCATTAAAAGCATTTAAACATTTAGCATTGCAATTTAAATTTAACATATCAATAATATATATATTATTTTCATGAAATCCGGAAAGAATGCATCATTGGTTATTCTACCTAAAATATTGCAAAAACAAATCATCAAAATAACTTTAAAACCTCTTCATAAAGTTGACTAATACTCAAGAGGTTATGCTTGAGACCATCAATTAAAACAACATTTTCAATTAATAGAGATGAGTCAATTTTAATGTTACCTATACCGATAATGATACCCTTTCAGTCATCTCTGAAGGTGACGGTGCAACCTTCATGATATCTTGATAGGGTTGCAAAACTATTGATATCCCAAGTCATGTACCTTGAGCAACGGCTATCAAGATACCATCGCTTCCTACATCTTGAAGCCTTGGTGTGTACCTACATCAAATAATGAAATTATTGATTTTAGTATCCATATTTTCTTGGGTCCTATGACGTTAGTACTTCAAACCAAATATGATTATTTGAAGCATTTATACGATCAAAATAAAATTTGGCTAAGTGACCCTTTCAGCCACAATAAGTACATCAATAAACTCTATATATAAAAGCATGATGAGTATGTAGGGAATGAGCATGCTTATGTGTATCAATGTTTTGTGATTTAGATGTTTGAGCAAGTGTAGCAGGTGTAGCATGAATATGTTTCTTTGAAGAATTTTTCTTAGAAAACATGGCCTCTAATCTCTAGCCTTATCAAACTCACATTTTTTAAAATATTTTTCAAAGTGTTGATTTTAGTTTTTAAAATAAAAATTTCATTTTCATCAATCATGAAAAATTTAGTTTTACATGAAATTTTTTATGCATCAAAATCTTTTTTGTAGATACGAGAGTGGAAGGTAAAGCATCATTTTCTTTAGAAAGAGTAATAATTTTATTTTGAAAAGTTTTATTTTCTTTTTTCATTTTTAGGTATTTCTTCTTTATAAAATCATAATTGTTTGAAAGTTTTTCAAATGCCTTACCTAATTTTTCCATACTTAATTCACAATCATCTAAAGATGGTTTAAAGATTACCTTAGGTGTGTTATCATTTGCCATGAAATATACGTTTGCCGTGTCCACCTCCTCTTCAGATTCACTTTTAGAATCCTATGTAGCTTTGAGAGTTTTCTTCTTAAAGGCTTCTTTGAGGTAGTTGGCTTGTTTGAGGAAGAAAGCTTGTTTTTTATTTTCGGACATTCGGCAATGATATGTATGGGTTTCTAACAGTTGAAACAAATGATTTTCTTTTCTTACTTCCCTTGCCATCGTCTCCTATTGTTGAACTTGGCCTTGTTGCACATCCTCCTTACAATTTTCACAAGGAGGGAAAAATCTTTATCGTCTTTTTCTTCTTCATCATCGTCGGAGATGGTAGGAGTAGACTTGAAGGCAATCGCCTTTTTTTTGCGGCATCATTTCTTCTCTAGCCTTCCTCTTCATCTCATGAGTCTTAAGGTTGCTGATAAGACCGATGAGTGAAATACACTGGGGAGGGGGGGTAAATAGGTGTTTTTCTAATCAAATGCTATTTTAAAACTATTTATGATGAAATATGCAAATGGTCACTCAAAACAAGAATTGAAGCTGAATTTTCCGTGAAGGGCTCTAGAACTTCTCCTCTTTTATTCCTCTAGACAATGAGTTGAGGTCCTCAATTACCTCCTTTTTGAGAGGAGTATAGACCGATAGTGAATGTGATGAATGAAATGCAAGTAATAAAATTAAGAAAGATAAACAACTACACAAGTATGAAATGTAAAAAGCAATAGAGAGCAAGAATAGTAATAGCAAACACAAAGGATTTGTTCCGAGGTTCGAGCCACCGCTCTACGTCCCCGCCTTTACCACTATGAAGAATTTCACTATCCTTTAAGGGATCTTCCATAAAGGGATTACAACTTGGTCTACACAAAACCGGAGTATACAACTCCACCAACTCAACCCTCTAAATAAGAGGTAGCATAAAGCCAATTAAGATTAAAAAGCTCTTGGTGATCCAAAGAGATCACAAACACTCTCTCTTACAACTTCCTATAGAGTAGGATATGAATATAGCTCAAGAAGTTAAGTGAGAGAATAAATCCAGTTGTAAAGATGTGAAGAGTTTTAAAAACAATTGAAAATAGCTTTGAAAAGAAAGAACTTGAAGATTGGAAGCCAGTAAAACTTTTCTCTTTAAAACAAACTTGAAAACTTGTAAACTTGTGTAAAACTTCTTATCTATAAATCAAAACCAATGACCCATATATATATAGGTAATGAATAAATATCATTTGTAAGTCATACCAGGTCATTTGGGGTGTACTTAGACACTTGGAAACTAAAAATGCCCGCTGGAATCCACCATAAACAAAACAGATTTAAAAACTAGCCGTTATAGCCATCTGGCAGGCTGTCGGTGGTTGACTGACAGCTCATTCATAAAAGAGCTGATGGCTCCAGTCGACCGGCAGGTCGACCGCTCAGCCGTTCAAAAAGAGAAAAATGTCGGTCGACCGGACCCTTACTGAAAGTTAGGGTCTCTCAGTCGGTCGGCTGGTTGGATGACCGCAAAGGTTAGCGGTCGACCGGTCGATCGACCGACAACGTCCACATCCCAAGGCCAAAGGCCTGGACGACTGGGCGATCGACCATTTTGGCCTAAAATAGTCACACCGCTTAACCGTCCGGTCGATCGTTCTGGCCTGAAACAGTCACAACGGTCGGCCATTCTGGCCTGAAACAGTTTTCTTGATATATTTTGAGTTTCAAATAATTTTCAAACCATTTTGTACTAGTTTATAGGTAATGTAGCAATATCTAGGTGATGAAATACATGTTCTAAACTTATTATAAAATTTTGAAAAATTATGAGACATGTATCAAAACAAAACATGCAAAATATCAATACTATCAAAACTTGTACTTCTTGAAATCATGTATTTTGTGTGTATAACTTCTTGAGCATCATAACTATATTCTACACTTTAACAAATTAATATCTTACAATGCTCTAGGTGACTAAAAGATCTTCAACCAGATTTCTCCTTTGGCGGTGTTTGAATGCTTTGAGCTATAATCCCATATTTGAATTTTCTTGAGTCTTCAATACCTTTCTTTAGAATAAGAAAACTCATTGAATCTTTAGAACCCTGAAATATATGTAAACACTTGAACTTGATTAGTACTAAATAATCACATATGTTTTATTATCATTAAAACTATAAAATCGGGTGATTGTAACCTTGGGCAAACAATCTTCCCCTTTTTGATGATCACAAAACATATGAGTTATTTAAAATAAAAGATTGGAAAGAGCTTGGAAAAGCTCCCCATCAAGTTTTGCTATCTATCAAGTGCAAGAAAACATTATGACTTTAAATGAATTTGACAATATAAGTAAGTCACACATATATGCATATATAAAGATGATATCAATATAGAATAATATGCATATATATGTTGACCAAAGGCGATTAGCCCTAGTTTTGATGACAGCAAGCATATGCAGTTATGTTTTTAACAAAGTTTCAGGTTAACTATTTGTTGCATTTTAGCTCCATCACAAGACTCACACATTTGGAAGCCAAGAAGATGTAGATCCCAGAGCCTAAGCACATAGAAGAGCTCAAGGATCAAGTATACTAGAGAAGACTATATCAAGATTTATATTTTTAGTTTTTGTATTTTGATAGGATTTATGGTCATTGTTAAAACCAAGATGATATAGGCTGATAGCTTTTGGGATTGACACACACACACACACACACACACACACACACACATTTCATACTCTTTTGTGTTTTAATGAGAGTTCATAACTATACTTTTTATTGTTTTCAAAATTGAGTTTTAGAAAAACAAGTTTCAGAAAAACTGGGTTTTCGATTTAGAAAAGCGCTTTTTACAAAACATAGCTCTAACTTTATTTTGTGTTGATCTATGATTACACACTGGTTCTTCAAGTCCCTAGAACTCTATTTTGTATTTAAAAATCAAAAGTTATTTTGTCAGAAAAAGAATGGTTTCAAAAAGATTTCCATAACCTGCATTTGGCCCTTTATCGGTTGACCGGGCGATCGACCGTAGGTAGAGCAAAATTTCTTTGTCGGTTGACCGAGCATTCGACCGACATGCACCAAAGTGCATTTGTACACTTCAGTCGACTGGTCGGTCGATCGACAGAGAGTTTGGCTTTCTGGTTGGGAAATACGGTCGACCGCTATCCCAAACGGTCGAAAATCTGACCATTAGCGATCGATTGACAGAAGACTTTCTTCTGAAATTTTTTCCAACGGCTATATTCAGTTTTGTCTTTTTCTGGATCTTTTTCCAATAACTCTTTTGAGTTTTCTACTCATGTTTTTATCCCCTATAAATAGTGGGACTGTAGAAAATCTCAATAATAAGATTTCTAAAACTTAGATCAAGTTTTTACCAGTTTTAGATTTTTCATAAAAGATTTCTTTTTGAGCCAAATTTCCATACTCTTATTTTTCGCTTGAGCCCTCCCTCTACATCTCTACAAGCTACTTTCACTAGACAATCCCAAAGATTTTCACCTCCTCATCTTTGTTATAGGATTGTACTTGTGAGCCATTTGTGATAAAGTGTAGATCACTATTTTCCTTCTATTGAGAAGTTGTAGAGGTTGCGGTCTCAAGTGAGCTAGTGAGCTCTGTGTTGGTGTTATGGCACCGTGAGAGAGGGCTTATGAGTCCATTGAGTTCTAGTGAAAATTTGTAAGGGTTGACGATCTAGTGTGATCGGTCATAGTGAAAATCCTTCTTAGTGTAGAAGGTGGGGATGTAGAGCAGTGGCTCGAACCTCGAAATAAATTATTGTGTTTGCGATTACTTACTCTTTCTTTCTTCACTCTACTGTCTCTTTAATTACTTGCACTCTAATGTTGTTTACTTATTTGGAAGTATTTCTTAGTTGTGATTGATATTTACTAGGTTGCTAGTAAGTAATTTTTTTATTCCGCATTATTTTCTATTTAGTATAGCCATCACCTATTTACCCCCTCTCGGTGATTTACAATTGGTATCAGAGCCTAACACTAGTTTTGGTTTAACAACCTTAGAGAAATCCTTTCATTTGGCTATATTCATTTGTTGCATTTGTTATTTTTTGTGCACTTATATTTGTTTTCATGGCATCACACGACTTCTCTAGCATCAAGTCCCCACCCAAATTTGATGGGTTGAACTTCCCCATTTGGAAGGTCAAAATGAACCTATTTCTTAAGTACCTAGGAGTTAGAGTTGCCAAGACCATTACTAAAGAATTTGTTGAACCTCACGGTAATGAGGATACATGGTCCAAAGTAACCGCTAAGGATTATGAGGCCAATGCTAAAGCCCAATATGCACTTACACAAGCATTAAATGATTATGATCTTTCTCGTGTAGTAAATTATAAATCTGCTTATGAGGTTTGAAATGATCTTATCATTACTCATGAGGGGACGTCGCAAGTTAAGAGATCTAAAGTTGACTTGCTCCGTTCTCAATATGAGAATTTTATATGCTTGAAAATGAAAGTATAGATGAGATGCTCATCGGTTCACCAAGATCACTAATAGTTTATCTTCTTTAAGTGACATAATTTACAATGATCAAAGATCTGAAAGGTCATTAGAGCTCTTCCCAAAGCCTGGGAAGTCAAGGCAACAACCTTCAAGGATCTCAATGATAGAGAGGAGATGGACTTCTCTGGCTTCTTTGAAAATCACAAAACCCATGAGATAGAAATGAGGTGAGAGAAGAAAGGGAGACCCAAAGAAAAAATGATAGCTTTCAAGGCTACTCCATCATCCTTTGATGAAGAAGAATCATCGGAAGACGGTGATGAGGATTTTGCCATGCTCATTAGAATAGTGGACAAAATGTTTTACAAGAAAGGAAGACAAAGTAACTTTCGAAGAGGAAGATATCAAGGAAGATTTGAAAAGAAGAATGAGGAGACGGGTCCTTACTTTCATTGTAAGAAAACAGGCCATCTAATTGCGGATTACTCCTCACTTCAAGCCACTACTTCCAAGAACGTGCATAAGAAGAAGAAAGCAATGGTAGCCACTTGGGATGATTTGGAGACCGATTCTGAAGAGGAAATTGATGCCGCATACGTTTGCTTCATGGTAAACAGAGAGGAAGCGTCCATGGTAAATCTCAAAACCTCTTTAGAGGATAATAATTTAACTATGGATGAATTTGCACAATTTTTTAAAGAATTACAAAATAGGTATAAAATTTCTCTTGCATAAACTATAAAATTGAAAAAGAAAAATGATTTTCTAAAGAATAAGCTAGAAATTGTCTTTAAAGAGAAAAACGACTTATCATTTCTTTTGAGAAAATAAAAAGGATTTTGAAAAATATAAATTTGTTTGTAAGGGTAAAAGTCTTAATATTACTTTTAATAAAAATGAATTTTTGGATATCCAAAAACATAGTGATGTTTTGGATACCAGTTTGAAAAAGTGTGCTTTGGATATGAACAAATTTGCATCTATGTTTCCAAAGGGAAAAACCCAAAGGAAACATACATCTCATTCATCTAACACACACCATGAAAAACATGCATATACGCATCAATATAAGCATGCTTTCATGTATGGTAAAGTGGACACATGTGCACGTTGCGGCCACAAAGGCCATTTAGCAAATTGTTTTATGCTAAGTTAAATATGCTAAATAAAAATGTTTGGGTTCGAGAAAGTACTAACCCTATAGGACCCAAAAAAATTTGGATACCAAAGAACACACCAAACTTGATTGATGCGGGTGTGTCATCCTCCTCCAAGACATAGGGGGAGATGGTGCCTTGGTGGTGAATGCATCGAAGCTCAAAAGATCAACCGTAACCTTGCATCGCTATCAAGAGACACCTATTTTGGAGATTGCCCATGGTTTGGTAACTTTTTCACTTAAAAATTTCATTTCCAGCTAGATCTATACATGTGCAGGATTAGCTAGTTTTTCTTTTTGTGGAAATATACTTTAGTTGTGTTGACATGCCTATTCTTATTTTGTATCTTGCCTAAATTTGAGCTAGTTTGTTAACTTTGCTTTTACTCTTTACTATCGCATAATTTGCTTGCCCATATGTAGAGTATTTTCCCATGTTCACTTGGTTGATATATATCTTTGATATATGTGTGTGTATATATATTTTGTCTATGTATTTATCTGATGATTGGGTATTGTATTTAAACCATATTTTAGCAACAAATCAAGATAACAATTGCGCGCCTCAACTCTTATCTATATGAATGACGAGGAGAAGTTCAGAACTCGTAAAGGGTATTCGGCTTCAATATCTTCGTTAATAGCTTAATATATGAGTTAATTATTGAAAAATATATTATTGATAATAAAATAAAAATAATAAAAAATAAATTTTTTTAAGTGTTTTTCATGCCTATAAGATTTCTAGTATTATTTCTCTGTTTTATGTGTAAAAATATACATGTAAAAATAATTTTCTAAAGTCATGTAATCTTATTTTTTAAAACAGATTTTAAGGCTGTTCTGGTTGGCCGACCGGTCAACCGAGTTAACCTGGCATTGCTCTGGTCGACCGGGCAGTCGATCGAAGTAGCCTGGTAAAAAAAAATTGGCCTAAAGCCGATCGACCGGCCGGTCGACCGAGTGTAACTGAGATTACTCTCGGTTAGACCTCGGTTGATCAGTCGGTCGACCGTGAGTCGGGTCTGGCTGTGGTTTACCTATTTTAAAAACCCTAAAAACTCAAATTTCTCTTTTTCTTTCTTCCTCCACTGTCACTCTCTCTTTTTCCTCCCTATTTTCCCTCACCCCCTTTAACTCTAATCCTCCCAAATCACCCCTATTTCAAAATCAAACCCTAAAAATTTGTTGGATCTCTCTTCAGCACTCCAAATCTATTATTTTCAAGGAGATTTTTTTGTTTTCAAGGTATATCCTCTCATCTTTCTAAATCTTCTTGATTTCATAGGTTTTCTAGTAAATCTCTCTATATTTCATGCCAAATCTCTGTTTGTCATCCCCAAAATGTCAAAAAGGGATAGATCTGAGAAGGGTAAACAACCTGAATCATCCTCTAACCCTTTTCTCAAAATGCCTCTCATAGATTTTCTGTAATTCATAATAAATATATTATCTCTGGTAGAACCGTGGTGCTCGCTGATTTTGAGCACCTGAATCTTGCTACCATCATAAACACAAGCTCTCTTGAACATCTTGTTACCATTAAAGAACCTGTCTATCCTGAGCTTGTACACTATTTTCACTCTAATCTGACATTTCAAAGTAATCATGTCAGATCTAGGGTTCTGGGCGAGTACATAAATATTTCTCTAGATCGATTTGCCCATCTGCTACACCTCTCGTGTGAGGGTGTAGATATTTATAATGTTGATATTCTTGAATTTGATTATCCTGACAGTGAATCTACCCTTACCGCATCTCTTTTACTTGACGATGATGAAACCCTGCTTTAGTTAGGATTGAGGAGGTGAAGTATTATACTCTCACTACTGAAGTCCTAGCCAAAATCGTGTTCTATAATCTTTTGCCAAAATTAGGAGAATATAGTCATGCATGGGGTTCTGCTCTCCTCTTGATCTATTGCCTTCTGAAAGATATTAGAGTTTATATTCTAAAACTTATCGTCAATTACATGGCCTTCGAGCATCTCCTGATCCCAAACCAGCACTTGCCCTTTGGGATGCTCATCACCCGCCTTCTAAAGCAACTAAAATTTGATCTCTCCACTGAACGGTCCATCGAACCGTCAGTTGACATCAATAAGAGGATGCATACTAGGGAGCGTGTTCCTGTTCCTCAACTCCCTCCTATCATTCTTTCTGTTGTTCTTGAATTCTCTTCAGCCTCTTCTGTATCTTATGATCCATACTCAGCCCTCTCTGCTCAGCTTTGTGAGCATGACCTGAAGATGTCTGCAAATTTTCAGAGGATGGAGCAAAGAGTTGATAATGATCTATAGTATATCTGCACCTCTATTCACTATCTCCAAACCTGTGTCTACGAGACCTACATTAATAACGCTTGGCTTGTTCTACTTCCGAGAGGCCACTCACAGCCCTTCCTACATCGAGTCCTCCATTTGATACATGGGTACCTCCTCCAGCTCTTCCTGAAGCACCAACTCCTCCAGAAGATCCCGACTTTCGGGAGGATTGACCCTTTTTGTTGATGACAAAAAGAGGGAGAGAGATTATATGGAGTTAGCTTTGGGAGTTATCTTTGGTGTTTTTGTTTTTGTCTTTATTTGAGTTTTTATTCATGCACTTTTTATTTTGTAGACATGTGTAGTATTTGGTGGACATGTGTTTTATGTTGCAATACTTATTTTGTGGAATGTAACCTACTTTGAGGTTGGCATGAATATTTGTATGGACAAATTTATTTTATGATATCTCTATTGTCTTTATATCTCTTTTTTTTCTGTTGACATATTTGATACATAACTTCTGTGTGTGTGGTATGTGGGATATTTATATTTTTAGTGTTTTCTTTATAAACCAACTATCTACCACTTGTTTGGAGGTTGGAGGCTATTGGTTGGATGGAGGAAATCACATATGAGTTATTTAAAATAAAAGATAGGAAAGAGCTTGAAAAAGCTCCCCCTCAAGTTATGCTATCAATCAAGTACAAGAAAACATTATGACTTTAAGCAAGTCACACATATATGCATATGTAAAGATGATATCAATATAGAATAATATGCATATATATGTTGGCCCAAAGGCCATTAGCCCTAGTTTTGAAGATAACAAAACATATGCAGCTATGTTTTTAACAATTTTGTTTAACAAAGTTTCATGTTAACTATTTGTTGCATTTTGGTTCCATCATAAGACTCACATATTTGAAAACCAAGAAGATGTAGATATCAGTGCCTAAGCACATAGAAGAGCTCAAGGATCAAGTATACTAGAGAAGACTATATCAAGATTTGTATTTTTACTTTTGGTATTTTAGATAGGATTTATAGTCATTGGTTAAAACCAAGGTGATATAGGTAGATAGCTTTTGGGATTGACACACACACACACATACACATACACACACACACTCATATTTCATACCCTTTGTGTTTTTAATGAGAGTTCATAACTATACTCTTTATCGTTTTCAAAATTGCGTTTCAAAAAGATTTTGTGTTTAAAAATTAAAAGTTATTTTGTCAGAAAAGAATAGTTTCAAAAAGATTTTCATACCCTGCCTATAGCCCTTTGTTGGTCGACTGGGCGGTCGACCGTAGATAGAGTAAAATTGCTTTGTTGGTCGACAGAGCGGTCGACCGACATGCACCAAAGTGCATTTGTACACTTCGGTCGACCAGGCGGTCGACGACTGCAAGAGCTTTTCTCTCGGTTGGGTCCGGTCGACTAGCCTGGTCGACCGACAGAGAGTTTGACTCTCTAGTTGGGAACTACAGTCGACCGTCTGGTCGACCACTATCCCTAATGGTCGAAAATCCGACCGTTGGCAGTCGACCGGCTGGTCGACTTTTCTTCTGAAATTTTTCGCCACGGCTATATTTTATTTTATCTTTTTCTGGGTCTTTTTCCAACGACACTTTTGGGTTTTTTACTCATGTTTTCATCTCCTATAAATAGTGGGACAGTGAAAAAACTCAATAACAAGATTTCTAAAGCTTAGATCAAGTTTTAGCTTTTTCATAAAAGATTTCTTTTTGAGCCAAATTTTCATACTCTTGTTTTTAGCTTCAGCCATCCCTTTACATCTCTGCAAGTTATTTTCACTACACAATATCAAAGAGTTTCGCCTCCTCATCTTGGTTATAGGATTGTGCTTATGAGCCATTTGTGATCAAGTGTAGATCATCGTTTTCTTTCAATTGAAAAGTTGTAGAGGTTGTGGCCTCAAGTGAGATAGTGAGCTCCGTGTTGGTGTTGCCGCACCTCGAGAGAGGATTTGTGAGTCCATTGAGTTCTAGTGAGAACTTGTTACGGTTGACGATTTGGTGAGATCGATTATAGTGGAAATCCTTCATAGTATTGAAGGGGGGACGTAAAGCAGTGGCTCGAACCTCAAAACAAATCATTGTGTTTGCGATTGCTTACTCTTCTCTCTTCACTCTAATCTCTCTTTAATTACTTGCACTCTAATATTGTTTACTTATTTGCAAGTATTTCTTAGTTGTGATTGATATTTTCTCAGTTACTAGTAAGTAATTTTTTAATTCCGCATTATTTGCCATTTAGTATAACCATCTCCTATTCACCCCCCTATAGGTGATTTACAATTTAGCCTACCATCCTTCCAATCCTCCTTCCTCCAAAAGCAATATATAAGCATGGTAAAGAGAATGAATATAGAATGCCCAAAACAACTGAATAACTCCAATGTATCTCCCCCCTTTGTGTCATGCATCAAAAAGGGTAAAGACATCATCATAAAAGAGATATTAATTTTAAAAATACGTGAAAAAAATTTAAAACATTTTCAAAACATATGAATCCATAATACAAAAATTTAGCTCACCACAAATGAAAAAAATCTATTATAATCTAGTGTTTTGGTAAAATATTCGCAAGTTGAAAATCGGGGGAAACATAATTAATTTCAATATCTCCTTTCTTATAGTGATCTCTAAGAAAGTGATATCGAATATCTATGTGCTTGGTCTTACTATATTGATTTACATTTTTGGTCATATGAATAGTGTTATTATTATCACAAAATATTTTAATATGGTCATAATGCAAATCATAATCAAGGAGAGTATGTGTATGTTTCATCTAAAGGACTTGTGCACAACAATCCCCGACCGCAATATACTCCTCCTCGGCGGTTGAGAGGGCTACAGAATTTTATTTCTTGAAAGACCACAAAATAAGGCAATTTTCTAAATTGATAAGTACCACTAGTGCTCTTCCTATCCACTCTACAACCGGCATAGTCGGCATCCGAATAACTCGTCATGGGAAATTGTTCGATTTTCGGATACCACAAGCCCATTCCAATAGTACCCTTAAGATATCTAATAATGCGTTTTACCACAATTAGGTGTGACTCTTTAGGATAAGAATGAAATCTAACACATAGACACGCACTAAACGTAATGCCAGGCCTACTAGCCGTCAAATAAAGTAAACTGTCAATCATGCTTCTATAAAGTTTAATGTCTACATTTATACCTTACTCATCCTTGTCAAGCATTGTTGTAGTGGCCATGGGAGTCTTACTTAGCTTTGCATCTTCAAGTCCAAATCTCTTGATGAGTTCTCTTGTGTGCTTGGCTTGATTGATGAAAATTCCATCACTCTTTTGCTTGATTTGAAGTCCAAGGAAGTAGTTTAGATCTCCCATCATAGACATTACAAACTCATTCTTCATGTATGATTCAAATTCTTCACAAAGCTTTTCATTAGTGGATCAAAAACTAATATCATTAACATAAATTTGAACAATTAAGATATCACTATCTATATGCTTTGTAAACAAATTGTGTCAAGTTTATCTTTAACAAAATCATTTGAAATTTAAAAAGTTGAAAGCCTTTCATACTAAGCTCTTGGAGCTTGTTTTAAACCATATAAATTTTTTATCAAGTTTGTAAACAAAATCTGGATATGTAGGATCAACAAACCCGGGAGGTTGTTCAACATACACTTCCTCTTCTATAAAATTATTTAAAAATGCACTTTTGACATCCATTTGAAAAAGTTTGAAATCTTTAAAAGAGGTAATGGCAAGTGTCATCCGTATGGCTTCAAGCCGTGCTACAGGTGCAAAAGTTTCCTCAAAATTGATACCTTCGATTTGGGTGTAACCTTGGGCCGCTAATCTAACTTTATTTCTTATAACATTACCTGACTCATCCAACTTATTCCTAAAGATCTATTTAGTACCAATAATTGGTCTATTATGGAGTCTAGAAATAAGATGCAAAACTTAGTTGCGGTCAATTTGATTGAGCTCTTCTTGCATTGCTAGCAACTAATATGAATCGGCCTCGGCTTTGAGAATGATTTTGGGCTCAATGTGTGAAATAAAAGTAAAATGCCTACATAAATCATAGATTTTAGATTGAGTAGTTCCCCCTTGGATACATCACCTATGATGAGGTCCTCGGGATGATTTGAAGCAAATCTCCAATCCTTTGGAAATGATTGTGTTGGCTCCACTTCAACCTCTTGAACTTCACCTTGTGCATCAATCTGTGGCTTTTCTTCTTCTATAGGCGAGTCCTTTAAGGTTATCTTCTCCATGTCTTCACATAAGGAATCAATCTCTGCAACATTCTTCACAAAAGCATTAAATTGCTCAAACTTGACATGTATAGATTCTTCAATAATCAAAGTAGATCTATTGAAGACTCTATAGGCCTTACTAGTATTTGAATAGCCAACAAATATGGCTTTATAAGATTTGGCATCAAATTTTTCTAAAGTATCTTTAGTGTTTAAAACAAAGCATTTACAACCAAAAAACTTTAAAGTAAGAAATATTAGGTTTTCTCAAATAGTAAATTTCAAATGAAGTTTTAAAAGTATTTTTACAAAAATAAATTCTATTTGGGATATAACATGATGTATTTACATCCTCGGGCCATAAGTATTGAGGGAGTCCGTATTCATTTATCATTGTTATAGTCATTTCTTGAAGAGTACGATTCTTCTTTTCAATGACTCTGTTTTGTTGTGGAGTTTTAGGACATGATAGTCCATGTTTGATTGCATGTTCTTCACAATTAGTGATAAAGGAATGGTTAATAAATTTACCCCCTCTATCACTTCTTATATGTAAAATTGGAAAATTCTTTTCTTTTTCAACTCTTTTTCTAAACACTTGAAAATGTGAAAAAGCTTGATCCAAAAAGAAAACCCATGTAAAATAAGAAAAGTCATCCAATCAACATAAAGACAAAACGATTTTCATTTAGACTTTTAATTTTAGTAGGACCAAACAAATCCATGTGAATTAGCTCCAAAGGTCGTGATGTCATAATATCCTTGATAGTTTTAAAAGAGGACTAGGTTTGTTTCCCAAGTTGGTATGCATCGCGAATGCGGTCCTTTTCAAATTTCAAACAAGGAATACCTTTCATCACTTCCTTATTGTTAATTGTAGATAGATGGTCAAACGAAACATGGTCTAGTCTCCTATGCCATAACCAAGAATCTTCATTAAAGGCATTTAAATATGTATCATTGCATTCTAAATTTGACATATCAATTATGTATACATTATTTTCACAAAAATCAAAAAGTACACATGCATTGGTTTATCTATCTAAAACATTGCAAATTAAATCATCAAAAACTACTTTAAAATCTCTATCACAAAGTTGATTGATACTCAAGAGGTTGTGCTTGAGACCATCAACTAAAACCAAATTTTTAATTAAGGGAGATGAGCCAATTTAGTGTTATCTATACTGATGATTTTTCCTTTGGAATCATCTCCGAAGGTCACGGTGCCACCTTCATGGTACCTTAATAGCGTTGTAAAATTGTTGAGATCTCAAGTCATATGCCTTGAGCAACCGCTATCAAGATTCCACTGCTCCCGCGTCTTGGAGCCTTGGTGTGTACTTACATCAAGTAACGAATTGGTTGATTTTGTGACCCAAATTTTCTTGGATCCTATAATGTTAGTATTTCGAACCCAAATGTTATCATTTGAAGTATTTATTTTATCAATGCAAAATTTGGCTAAGTGACCTTTTTGATCACAATAAGTGCATGAATAAACTCTACTATAAATAAAAGCATGATGGGAATGTGGGGTGAGACATGTTTGGTGTGTGTAGTATGTCTAGCATGATGTGTATGTGTATATTGTGATTTAGGGATGTGGGTTTGTGTAGTATGATGAGCATGTATGGTATGAACATATTTCTTTGGAGTAAGTTTCTTAGGAAACATTGCCTTCAACCTATCTTTATCAAACTCATATATTTTTTTAAAACATCTCCTAAAAAATTAATTTTATCTTTTAGACTAGAAATCTCATTTTTATCAATTAATGAAAATTTTGCTTTACATGAAATTTTATATGCATCAAAATCTTTTTGTGTGGATAAAAGTGTTGAAGATAAATCATCTTTTTTAGAAAGAATAACAATTTTATTTTGAAGGGTTTCATTGTTCTTTTTTACTTTAAATACTTCTTTTTAAGGAAATCATAATTGTTAGACAATTCTTCAAAAGCCTCACCCAATTCATTCATTGTTAATTCACAATCGTCAAGTGAGGGTTCCGATGTTACCTTAGGTGTGTTATTATTAGCCATGAAACACACGTGTGCCATATCCACTTCTTCATCGGTTTCATTCTCCGAGTCCCATGTAGCCTTGAGAGCCTTTTTTATATAGGGCTTCTTGGAGGTTGAAGGTTTACTTTTAGTCTCCGGACAATCCGCAACCATGTGGTCTGGCTTCCGGCAATTGAAGCATATGACCTTCTTGTTTTCTTTCCCTTACCGTCTTCGTCTATTTTTAAACTTGGCCTTGTTGTACATACTCCTAACATTTTTCACTAGTAGGGAGAATTCTTTGTCATCCTTTTCCTCATCATTATCGTCAGAGATGGTGGGAGTGGATTTGAAAGCGATCATCCTTTTTTTTATGGTGCCATCTCTTCCCTTGCCTTCCTCTCCATTTCATGGATCTTAAGGTTTTTGATAAGACCGATGAGCTCCATCTTTTCTTTGTCATTTAGCTCCTTCAGCATCGTAGCCTTGACTTCCCATGAGGGTGGAAGAGCCCGAATGACCTTTCTTACTTTTGATCATTGTCAATGGCATCACCTAAAGAAGCAAGACTATTCGTTAATTTAGTAAATCTTGTTACTATGTAATCATTGGTGTCATTATCATGCATGGTGAAATTTTCATATTGGGAACGCAAGAGATTAATTTTTTCTCTCTTGACTTGTGACGTTCCCTCGTGTGTGACTACTAGGTGTGTCTAAATCTCGTAGGCAGATTTGCAATAGGTGACCTTAGCAATAACGTCATTGTTCAAAGCTTGAAGTAAGGCATAGTGTGCCTTAGCATTTGCATCAAACTCCTTAGTGGCAATGTCAGACCAAGTTTCCTCATAGCCAATGGGTACACTAAAGGGTTTGTCACTGCTTTTGCAACCCGGCTTCCTAAGGATTGCAAAAATATGGTCGTCTTAACCTTCCATATAGGAAAGTTAAGGCCATCAAACTTGGGAGGGGTCTTAATACCTTCGGCCATTTTTACTAAAGTGGATGAAGATGATATTGTGAAAGAAGTGAGTAGTAATTAGGATCTCTCTTAGGTTGTTAAGCCAAAAACTAGAGACCAAGACTCTGATACCAATTGAAATACACCTAGGGGAGGATGGATTGGTTTTTTGCTAATCAAATGCTATTTTAAAACTATTTATAATGAAATATGAAAACAGTCACTCAAAACATGAATTGAAGCCAAATTTTTCGTGAAGGGCTCTAGAACTTCTCCTCTTTTATTCCTCTAGATAATGAGTTAAGGTGCTCAATTGCCTCCTTGTTGAGATGAGTATAAACCAATAGTGAAAGTGATAAATGAAATACACGTAATGAAATTAAGCAAGATGAACAACTAGACAAGTATGAAATATAAAAAGCAATAAAGGGAAAGACACAAGTAATCGCAAACACAAAGGATTTGTTCCAAGGTTCGAGCCACCGCTCTACATTCCCGCCTTCACCACTATGAAGGATTTCACTATACTCTAAGGGATCTTCTACAAAGGGATTACAACTTGGGGTACACAAGACCGGAGTACACAACTCTACCAACTTAACCCTTTAGAAATAGCATAAAACCAATTGAGGTTACAAAGCTCTTGGTGATCCAAAGAGATCACTGACACTCTCTCTTACGACTTCCTATAGAGTAGGAGATGAAGTATAGCTCAAGTAATTAAGTGAGAGAATAAATTTAGTTGGAAAGATGTGAAGAGTTTTAAAAACAACTGAAAATAGCTTTGGAAACAAATAACTTGAAGATTGGAAGCTAATAAAACTTTTCTCTTTTGAAACAAACTTGAAAACTTGTTTAAAATTTCTTATCTAAAAATTAAAACCAATGATCTATATATATATAGGGAATAAATAAATATCAATTGTAAGTCATACTAGGTCATTTAGGGTGTGTTTAGACAATTGGAAACCAAAATGCCCATTGGAATCCACTAAAAACAAAATAGATTTAAAAACTAGCCATTATAGCCATCTGGTATCTCATCTATAAAAGAGTCATTTGCTCCGATCGACTGGACGGTCGACCGCTCGGCCGTTCAAAAAGAGAAACCAAAACGTCAGTCGACCGACGATCGACGTTAGGGTCTCTTAGTCGATCGAAGCAGTCAGTCGACTGCAAGGGTTAGCGGTCGACCGGTCGGTCGACCGACAACATGCACAAATGTGCATGCCCCTAGGCCAAAGGCCCGGTCGACAAGTGATCGACCATTTTGGCCTGAAACAGTCACGGTCGACCGTCCGGTTGATCGTTCTGGAATGAAACAGTTTTCTTGATATATTTTGAGTTTCAAACAGTTTTCAAAATATTTTGTATTGGTTTATGTGTAATGTACCAATGTCTAGGTGATGAAATACATATTCTAAATTTGTTATAAAATTTTATAAAATTATGAGACATGTATCAAAACTAAACATGCAAAATACTAATACTATCAAAACTTGTATTTTTTTAAAATCGTGTATTTTGCGTGTGTAACTTCTTGAGTGTCACGCCCCGGTAACCAAAATACACGATTGTGGGTACGCGACGAGAGCCAGCGACGTATTATATTTTTAATACGCTAAGCCTCAATATAAGAAAGTTTAATACACAAAAGTTATTACATATTCTAGCTTTATTACACAAGTACAAAATGTCACAAAGGTCTGCATTATTACATTAAGAAAAATAAAATACATAAAATATAAGATCCTCACAACTAAAACTGGATGAAACACTAGCCCTAAAGTTCTTCCACGTGCTCGAAGTACTCCTAGTCTTGAGGGGCTTCTAAACTTGGATCTGAGCAAGCAAACTCAGGGTCTTCAATAAGCGACCTAGTGAGTGGTAAAAAAAAAGGGAAGGATGCAATAACATGTACATATATAGAAGGCAAGACATTGCTAATATTATAACATGCATTACATTGGAAGATATAAAATAAATATGCATGAGTGTGATATATGGTAACAATTAAACATTTACATACGTACTATATTTTATATACTGTAATTTATCATCAGAAGTATATTATTAAAAGATGTTATTTGAAATTAATAGATAGAGACGGATTTTGTGCTTTGATGGGTCCCGTGCATACCCGGGAGTACGGGCCCAGATGCCTGATGCTAAACCAGGCCCGTACCACTAGGTACTCAGTAATAGTAACAGTAGAAATATCATATGGATGCCAGTCATCCCCGGGAACCCTGCAGGGGAGCCCTCATTTCGGTTGCGCAACCTATATTCTAGGTCCACTCAAAATATAGATACCATCTCCTCTATCAACTTTTTCACCCAGTGAAAGTATTTATATGTCAGTGTTGCCTAAATAACTGTACTCAATCAATATCAGTGTGTATATCTAAGTATACATAGCAACAGTATTTTTTCAGTAATTTTGGTAGCACAAATTCTTTAACTTCATATGATATACTTCAAATATCATAAGTTAATTTACTTTAATATTTAAGATGATTTATATAATTTTTTGAAATTTTTTGTATTAATAATTATTTTTAATCCATTTTCTCAAAAAAACAATTTAATAATTCCATAATATTATTTTCAAAATTATAATTATTCATCTACAACATATAAAATGGTTACATGCAGGAAATAAATATTAAAGAGCAAAAACATGTCACTAAATTATTCCATGAATATTACAATTTTCTAACTATTTTACATGCTTGAAATTCTAAACTAACAATTAAACAATTGCTTTTAAATAAATAAATGCATAAATTATAAAATTTTGTAGTGAAAAAATATACTCATGTAGGAATAGTTAAAAACACTCACCTGAGATCGTCACGGATTCGGATATAGAATTTGCAAATTAACTCGATAATCTACATTCAATTTAAATAATAATAATAAAAAATATTTAATTTTAAGGTCTCTAAGTGATGTGACTACAAAAATAATTTTACAGGGTCACATTTTAGTTTCTGATTTTACAGGAATGTTTCAGGAATTATTTTGATTTTTCTAGTTTTTTTGAATTAATTTAAGCATAAAATCAATTAATAATTCATAACGGGTCTGCTATAGTATTGAGTCCGAATCTGAGTCTGTGTTTGGGTCTGCTATAGTGTTATTGCTACAATAATATTTCTAAAATTTATTTTATTTTATTCTTTTTCTTTCTTTCTCTTTTCTTTTCAAAATATTTTTTTTATATATGGGGTGGGTTCAGGTTTGTAACAGACCCGAACCCGGGTCTGTAAAATAGACCCAGGCCTAGGTCTTGCCAGGCCCGCTCTCGGCCTGGCCTGGCGAGAGTAGCTTTGCTCTTTTTTTGCTTAAAACAAATCTAGAAAAATAATTAAAAATTATGATAATTAAGGGGCATGTCTAAGGAGTTCTACAAAAGTTTATTGGGATTTTTGCATACGTTTTACATGGTAAAATTAAAGTTATTAATTAACATGCTCAAGCTGTTCGATGAAATGCCTAAATGAAAATAAAATCTCCTAGTTTGATATTTACTTATCGGAAATGCTTCCTCTCAGTCTGAAAAGTCCCCTCCACATCCATCAAGGCTCTGATCTACTTCTAGTTGGGCTTGAAGAGGTGATATGAGAGGAGAAGAAGTAGAGAGCAGGGTATTCTCTTCGCTTCTTTTCAAAGATTTTGCAAAGAGAATGATGAATATATAATTCCCCTCACCTGTTAACTCACCCTGAAATTCATGCCTTAAGGTCAGGGGAAGTTTTAGAGAGTGAAAACAAGTGGGAGAGAAGATGGAGGAGAAGTTAGAGAGAGTGGGAGAAAGTGGAGGGAGTTGAAGTTGCTGTAGTCGTGGTTAAAATAAAAAAAATGTAAAAGTAGACACAACAATAAGTGTGGCCTCTTGGTAAAGTCATTGGACTCTTGAGCTTGGGTTCAAAGCTTGGCCTTAGCAAAAATATTGCACTTTTTACTTTCATTTTATTTTTAAGTGATAAGCCATCTTACATAGGTTTGGGCCTAAACCCAATTCATTTCAATTCATTCTTTTTTTTCTTTCTTTTATTAAATAATTGTTAACCACTTTAATACTATAATTAAAATTTATACATAGTATTTACTACGGTATTAGTGAACATGAATATTACATCATATCCACCTAACAAAAAAATTTCGTGCTCAAAATTAAATTCAGGAAGCAGAAAAATACCTATCAGGAAAAAAGATGAGGATAATGGTCGCGGATGGCGTCCTCTCGTTCCCATGTTTCTCCTAGAGAATGCCTGCCCCAAGACACTAAAACTAGTGGAATGGTCTGATTCTTCAAGACTTTGGTAGTCCTATCAGAATAGCCATAGGTCTCTCAGTGTATGTCATGTCCGGCCTAAGCTCTAACCCGGAATGGTTCAAAACATGCCTGTCATATCGGACATACTTTCTCAACTAAGATACATGAAAGACCTCATGCACACTATTCAAAGATGGGGGTAATGCTAGACGGTATGCTACTTCTCCTACTGGCTCCAATATCTCAAAAGGATCGATAAACCTTGGACTCAGCTTCCCTTGGCTACCAAATCTGATTACTCCCTTCATTGGAGATATCATCAAGAGTATAACATCTCCAACTTCAAACTCTAGTGGTCTTCTATACAAGTCTGCCTGCTTCTGTCTATCTTGAGCTGCTTTGAGACGCTCCCGGATGATTTTAACCTTCTCAACTGTCTGCTGGATCACCCCGATCCCAACACCTCCTTTCACCAATGTCATCCCAGCGCAAAGGAGACCTGCATTTTCTACCATATAACGCTTCAAATGGTGCCATCTTAATTCGGGACTTGAAGCTGTTGTTGTAGGCAAACTCTGCTAAATGCAGATAGTCTTCCTATGACCCCTTGAAGTCTAACATGCAAGCTCTCAACATGTCGTCAAGAATCTGGATCGTCCGCTCTGATTGCCCATCAGTCTGCAGATGATATGCAGTAATAAACTTCAGTCGTGTCCCCAGGCTCTCTTGAAGGCTTCTCCAAAAGTGAGATAAAAATCGTGTATCTTTGTCGGACCCGGTGCTTACTGGCACACCATGCAGTCGAACCATCTCCTGCAGATACTTCTCTGCTAATAACTCCGTTGACTGCCTCAGTCTAAATGGGATGAAGTAAGCTGACTTCGTGAGGCGGTCGACAATAACCCATACTGCATTGTTCACTTTTGGACTGCGGGGCAGTGTAGTGACGAAATCTATAGTGATGTGCTCCCACTTCCACTCTGGAATCTGTAAAGGTTGAAAGAATCCAGCCGTCCTCTAATGTTCTTCCTTCATTTGTTGGCACACCAGACACTTTGCTACATAACGAGCAATCTCTCTCTTCATTCCATGCCACTAGAATCGCTGCTTCAGGTCTTGATACATCTTTGTTCCTCCTAGATGTATGGAATATACTGAGTTATGAGCTTCAGACAAAACTTCTTGTCGAACATCTCCTTTCGGTACACAGATTCTGTCACCAAAATGGAGTGTCCCATCTCCATGGATCTGCATATCCGTCCTCAATCCAGCCTCCACTTGATTTCTGAATTCTTGTATCTTAGGGTCCCCACTTTGAGCCTCCTTGATCTTCTCTAACAAGGTTGACTGAAATTACAAAGTCATCAACTGTTCGAAAGCATTAGTCCTCCATGTCATCATCAGTTCCATCCGTCTCATCTTCTCAAGCAATTCTTTTTGCTGAGTAATTTGCATCAGCATACAAGCTCCAAGTTTCCTGCTCAAAGCATCCGGTACTACATTAACTTCCTAGGGTGATATTGTAGATCAATGTTGCAATTGGCCATCAACTCGCCACCGCCTTTGTCGCATGTTTAGCTTCTTTTGAGTGAAGATATACTTCAAACTCTTATGGTCAGTGTAAATCAGCACTTGACCGCCCAACAAATAATGTCTCCAAATCTTCAATGCAAAAATTGCTGCTACCAGCTCCAGGTCATGCGAGAGATAATTCTTCTCATGTGGCTTTAATTGTCTGGATGCATAGGCTATCACATGTCCATGCTGCATTAGTTTACAACCTAGTCCTCGTTCTGATGCGTCGCTATATATGACCAGATCTCCAGTCCCATCAGGCATCTTTAAGATAGGAGTCAAAATCAATTTGTTCTTTAACTCTTCAAAAGCATCGGCACACTCTGCTATCCATACATACTTTTCCCCTTTTCGAGTAAGCTTGGTCAGAGGTCCAGCAATTTTTTAAAAGTCCTTCACGAACCTCTGGTAATATACAGCTAACCCCAGAAAACTCCTAATTTCAGTTGCCGACTTTGGAACGGGCTAATCTTTCACCGCATGAACCTTGCTGGGATCCACTGAGATGTTTTCTCTTAAAATAATATGTCCCAGAAATGCCACGCTCTTCAACTAGAACTCACACTAACTCAGTTTGGCATAGAGCTTCTTATGCCGAAGGGTCTGCAACACAATCCTAAGTGTCGACATGCTTCTCTTCATTCTTAGAATAAATCAGAATATCATCAATGAATATGACCACAAATTTATCTAAGAACAGAGAGAAGAACCTATTCATCAAGTCCATGAAAATTGTTGGAGCATTGGTTACTCCAAATGGCATCACTAGAAACTCGTAATGACCGTAACGAATCCTAAAGGCCGTCTTCAGAATGTCCTCCTTCTTCACCTTCAACTGATGATATCCAGACCAGAGATCTAACTTCGAGAATATCTTAGCTCCACTAAGTTTATCGAACAAGTCGCCTATCCTGGGCAAAGGATATTTATTCTTGATGGTGACCTTGTTCAGTTCTCGATAATTAATGCACATTCTCCTAGTACCATCCTTCTTCTTTATTAACAACAACGGAGCTCCCCACGGTGAAATACTGGGTCTGATGAATCCCTTATCCAAGTACTCTTGCAGATGCTTCTTTATTTCTGCTAGTTCCACATGAGCCATCCAATACGGTGCCTTAGAAATTGGGGGCGTGCTCGCAATGACTTCTATGGCAAACTCCACGTCTCGATTTGGCAGAAGACCTGGTAGACCTTATGGAAACACATCAAGGAATTCTTTCATTATTGGTATCGGCTCCTCTTCTGCCTTGATAGTGGCATAATTCCCTTGTTGTTGTTGCCTGGCCGCCTTTGATTACCCAACAAATTGGAACTCTGGCTGGTGCAGAATTCTGAATATCACACTCTTACTTCAACAATCAATCATCGCATGATATTTGCTAAGCCATGTCATGCCTAAGATCACGTCATATTGATTGCTAAAAGAAAGAACAATCAAAGAGTTTAAGAGTTTACCGTGTAGCTTGTGGCTAACGGGTCGTGTCCACGAGGAGGAATGCGATGGAAGCTTTTCGGTGAACCGTTTAAAAACAAAGAATTGTGTTTGTTTTTTTATGGAAAAGAGTATGGAAAGAAAGAGATGATTAAAAGAGAAATTGCAACTTTTAGAAAAGGTTTTGGAGAAGGTGATTTAGAAAGCTTGAAAATTGTTTTGTTGTTTATAATAATGAAGAAAATCTGGGCTCACTATCTCACTACTCAATTGTTCATTCTTCTATTAAAATATTAAGGGCCTCAAAGTGATCATAGGCAAAACTTAAAGTTGATTTTTAGAAAGTTTAAAGTAAAGCACATAAGATGGTTGAAGAGTTTAGTCTTTTCTTCTAGAAATCGTTAGAATTTGAATATTAAATCATCAAGCGCGAAGAAGAAAGAATGAAGTAAAAAACAATTCAAGAGATGTTCATGAAAGAAATGAGAGTTTAACAATCCAAATCCATCCTCATGTGCTTTCAAGAACACTTTAAAAAAGAAAGGCTTTTAAGTAAGGCATGCATATGAGTCATTGGGTCCTTTTCTTTTAAAAAACAGGAGAGAAGAAGAACAAGAGAGAGTTACGATAGCGAGCCCAGAAAACCGTTTAGTTACTCATAGAACATAACGAAGAAAGCAAGTAAACAATGCAAGCCATACCGTAATGCGAGCGGGAGAAAAAACGTCTTAAATCTTGTATTGATGTCAGTTCAATCTTCAAGTACAAGCACTCAATTTCTCTCTCTCACAAGTTTTGATACTACTCAATTCCTCTCTCTCACAAGTTTTGATACTGGACTACAAAGTAAAAAACAAGATTACAACTTTTGTTCTAGCTAACAAAGAGCCTAAATCCTAAGAAAATAAACACAAATTCTAATCCTAGTCTTCGCTCCATTTTTCCTTGTTAAAACCAGTATTTATAGGCAAAAACCTAAAGGATAGGATCCCGCCGCGTTTTCGCGGCCCTGGTATGGCCAGGTGGCCACACAAAAAGGGGGGATCTTCTGGTTTGGTGATTTGCCCGTTTCTTCTACTGGATTTCTTGTTTCTGCTCCAAACGTTGACGAAACAGCCTTTGATTGTGTGGCTTCAACCGCTTGATTCAGGGAGGATTCTTCTCAACCTCTTGATACGCCAAGATTTTGCTCTGATTTCTTCATTTCGAATTTATTCTAAATTAAATCAGAATTTGGTGGGCTTTTAGGCTTGTTTTTCTTTTCTTTCTTTAGCACTTGGGCCTACATTTAACAAAGAAAAAGAAGACTTATTAATAGGATTTATTAGCTAAAAAGTATAGTAAGGTGACAATATAAATGCAATATATGTGACTAATCACACCCCCACACTTATCTTTTGCTCGCCCTCGAGCAAAACATCAGACTAATTCTAATCAATTATTGGACCACTTTCGCAGGTCACTCGATTGCACTGAGCATGTGCAATAAGCCGTTAAACCTCTACGTTACCCCTAGAGGACGAATTTTGTCTTGTGAGGGTTTCAGTGGATTACACCCACAAAATCCATAAAGAAAGAGAAATAAAGAGTTAGTAAAAGCATTTTGAAAAAGAAATATTTGAAATATATTTGTGAGAATTTAAGTAATCTATAAGTTATAGGAGTATCAAATTTTCATTCCTAAACTTAGTCTCTATTCAAAAACATGTCATCAATAAAGTAAGGAGTCAAATTGTACTTCTCATCTAGTCTATTAGTTTACCTTGAGTCGTATGCACCATCGTGACTGTGAAGTTAATTAAGGGTTCTTTAACATTAACTCCTATGCCTTATATTTATTTTTTTTGGTGAAATTTATTCCTCAATTTCATTAGGCTTTCTAATCTGCCCATGTAACGAGCATTCAGTCGGTGACACCCAAACTAGACAGTTTTTAGGGCACCAGGTGAGAAAACACCCCTAAGGACTTAAACACTCGAGCAGATAAGGCCACGAAACTAAGGTTTTTATTTATACGATGTATCCCTTTTAGGCGTGAATACTTATGCTTCATGAGGCATAAATACCCAGCTTAATCAGAGGATTTATATACACATTTTTTTTCAAACTTATCTAATTATCTTTTGCATAAATACTAAGGCTTGCTTAAGCCAAAGCACCTAGCTAATAATAATTAGACTTATTTTTTTTCATAGTATACTTTTTTATAAGGCATAAGAGTCTCTGTTTTTAAACCCTAAGTGTGTAAGTGTATTTAGTGTGCATATGTCATCAAGGTAAATATGAAGACTAAATTACTTTCACAAATTTTCTTCCTAACCCTAAAAATCAAACAAGTTATCTTATTTTGACCAAGTGTAAGAAATCTTAATTATGATTCTCCTATTCCTTAAAATTGACTTAATTTCTTACAAAAAATATATCAAAATATTGTACTAAACTTTCAAAAAGTTTTTTTTTCAAGTTATATATATATATATATATATATATATATATATATATAAATTTTTTTTTTTAAAGTTATAGTAGTTATCATGTTAGAACCCTCCCCCACACTTATCTCATACATTGTCCCCAATGTATGAAAGAGATGTATACATGCATGAAATGAAATATAAAAGAGGTGCATATATTATACAGGAATATGTACAACATCAAGTTTCTCCCACACCTAGGTCTTTTTCGGTTTTATTCCTCTAGCTCTCTTCCCATCATTCCAATGGGTTCTCTTTACAGGGCACAGTGGGGAGGCCAATTGTTTTGTCATTTTAGCTTCCTGCCTCCCCAGTCTCACCTTCTTTAGGTGTTTCTTCCTCCTATTGCCACAATGATTATTCAAAAATTTACCACTACCACCCTTCTCAGTTGGAACTTCCTCATTATGAATGCTTAGGAATTCTAACTCAGTTCCATAGATCTCCTCAAAGCTTAAGTCAACACTTTCACCTGAAAATGTATAATTAACCAAATGATCCCTAGTTGGTTCATCCAAACACATGAGTTCTTCTTCAAAAAGGTTTTCAAAGAGTATGTCAATCGGAGGTTCTTGAACTATATTCTCATGCTATACATTATTGGTTGGCTCATCGAAAGTGAAGATATTCAAATCAAATTTCCCTTTTTTAAAGGGTACTCTAACATTAGGATCTCCGACATATGCCTTCTCATCAAGATAATCGCCTTCATTGAATAATTCACTAAGAAACAGTGACTCATCTTCTATATCTTGACTTTCTTCATCACAATTATTTTCAACAAAATTTACCTCAAATGTTTGATCCCTTATCTTACGAGGTTTGTTTTCATGGTTGAAGACATTGACTTCTCTAGTCATGTCCCAAAAGTTAACCTCATGGACCCATTCCTACAATTGATGATGGCATTGGCAGTAGCAAGGAATGGTTCGCCCTAGGATAATAAGAGTTTGAGCCCTATGATTGGAGTTGGACACATGTTGTGTCTCTAGAAATATGAAATCGACAGGGTAAATAAACTCCCCTACCCGGATAAGGACATCATTAATCTCCCCTTTTGGAACTTTCACTGAACGGTCAACCAGTTGGATAGTGACTCGAGTTGGACTAAGATCGCCCAACCCGAGTTGTTGATAAACTGAGAATGGGAGCAAGTTGATACTTGCCCCAAAGGCAAGAAGTGCACGACTAATCTCGGCTTGTCCTATTGTACAGGCAATGGTTGGACTACCTGGATCCTTGTACTTGACAGAGATCGAACCCGATAGTAGCTCACTAATGTTAGTGGCTAAGAAGACCTTTTTGGTACATTAGTCTTTCTCTTCTTGGTGCACATGTCCTTAATAAACTTGGCATAAGATGGGACTTGTTGGATGGCATCAAGAAGTGGCATATTTATCTTCACTTGATTAAAGATCTCAATTATCTTATCCATGTGCGGATTTTGCTTGTTTTTCAGCCTATTAGGAAATGGTGCTATAGGCTGGTGCACATGACTGGTTGACTTATCTTTTTTAGATTCATCAAATTTAGGAGGAGTGGGATTAGATGAGGTGGATGCTGAAGTGTGATTATGCTGACTAGGATTGGGTGGTGTTGACACTTGGTTATCAACTTTCTTTCCCGACCTCAATGTATGCACAACATTACATTGATTCAATGATTGATCCTCAACCAAATGAGCTTGTTGTGAATTCCTAGGATTCATAATTGGTTGACTAGGTAAGTACCCTTTTGCCTCTCATGTTGTGGGTTGGCTAACTGACTCATTTGACCTTCTACCCTCTGTATTGTTTGCATGAGAGAATCATGGTTCTTCATGTACCTTTCCATATTTCTCTCAAAATCAGTCATTCTCCTTTCGAGTTGAGGATTCTGGAAGGAAGGTGGTGGAGCTTGGTTGGGAAAACTTTGTTGATAATTTGAAAAAGTGTGGGAGAATTGTGAGGGTGATTGAAAAAGTTGGGTTGATGATTGGAAGAATTATTGGAATGATGGAAGTGGCTTGCAAGGTTTGACCGTGGGGGTCATTATTTTGATGGCTCCATGAGAAATTGGGTGATTTCTCCAGTCAGGATTGTATGTTGGAGTGTAAGGATCATGTTCGGCTTGAGAAGGCCGCATTCATCGGTTCAGAAAAATGTTGGTGAGCTTGAAATATAGGACACTCCTCAAACACATGATTTATGGCCTGACAGTAAGTACAACCCGGAGTTGAAAATTGGTTTGGGCTGACTTGATTGACTGGACTTGGTTCCTTAGTTTCTAGAGCTTCCAGTCTTCTCGCTAGGTTAGCTAACTTAGTCTCGTTAGCTATGGATGATTCAATCGAATGGAGACCTCCTTTTGAAGAGATAGAGTTTGGATTTCTAGAGCTTTCACTAGTAGGTTCCTATTGGATGGTCTTTTCAGCTAGATTCTCATATAAATCCATCCTTCATGCTCATCCTTCTGCAAGAATCCCCCTTGGCACATGCTTTCTAAGAGGGTCTTGGTCGAGTAGTCTAAACCGTCATAAAGAATTTGGCATTGTCGCTGTTGATCGAGTTTTCCTGCACGCAAAAATATGAATATTAGATTTGAGAATAAAGGTGTGCGAGGTGCTCAATACTAATCCGCGGTAGCAAGGCTATGCGGGTCGTGATCCTCAGGGAGGGACTGCGATGGAAGTGTTAAGCAAGTTTCTCTAAAGTTTTTATCTTTTTTATTAGTTATGATGGTGGTATTTACAATGGGTGGTATTTACAGTGAAGTGGAGAGAGAAGAATTAGGAAGATGTGGATCTAAACTAAAGGAGAAAAGAAAGAAAGATTACCTCTTCAGTCTGCTTACCGTTTGAACCGTTGCGATGATTTACCTTTTCTTGGAAGGCGTACAAGCATAGCGTATAGGATCGTCCGCCTTCCTAACTATGAAATAAAAGCAACTTTGAAGACCTGTTCATCGCCATAGGCCATCAAGGGCTCTTCCTCGGCTAGGTATTCTCGAAGCAGTTGGTTCTCATGTGGGCAAGACATTAGAGAACAAATAGAAGGAAGTAAATACTGAGATACACAAGATTAAATAAGAAGAAAAGAAAATAAAACAATACAAAAATAAAAGCAAACCTCGATTTGATTATTAAACAATGGTGGAAAAATAGAACTTACACGACTGTCACCATCAGTACAAGTAGATCCCTTCCTCCATGAATACATCATCTCCTCTCAGTTTTTACAAAAAGAAAATAGAAATTTACAATGGGGGAAATAAAATCTAACCTAGAAGAAGAAAAAACCTAAAAACCCTAGCTTTTGGCCCTTGGCTCGCCTCTGGACGCTCTGTACGTTGCACTGCAGGGGGGTATTTATAGGTGCAGAAGGCCGAGGAGTCCTGGATGAACTGCCACGAAATCGGATTCGAACTCATCCACTTTGCCGCGGAATTGCGGCTTTTGCCGCGTTTTTGCGGCATTGTGGTGACGTCTGGCCACGCGTTTTGGCGCGTGGCCTCTCCTGGTCCGTCCATGTGGGCTTTTGCTTCTGGAAGTGTGATCCTGGCTCTCCATCTTGGGATTTCGAGATAACTTAGTAATCAAGTTACCTTGATCTCAAGTATCTCAAATCTTTTATCCACGAATTTCCTTCTTATCTTGGCTTTTTTGCTCATCCTGCAAGAGTTTAGGGTTGGGTAGAATTCTATCCTTCCCTCATCTTTAATAATTGCAACTTTAGCCTTGTATATTTGCACTTTGACAATCTGATATTTGCACTTTGACTCTTGGGCTCAAATATGGGCTTGGATCTGGGCTTTGGGCTCTTTAAGCTTATTTTAAATAATAATTCGAGGCCTGCACTTACTAATGCGAATTATGAATAATAAATTATGGAAGGCTCCTGCCACTTATTAATAAATGTGCAGAATTAAATGAAATATATGTGATGGTAAATATGATGAAAATGCAATTAATACCTACACCATCACCACCCCACACTTATCGTTTTGCTCGTCCTCGAGTAAAAATCAAAAGAAAAAGAAAAATCTAACCTAGCTAACTCACTTTCGTAGGAATCACGGTTGCACTTAGCATGTGCAACAAGCCGTTAAACCCCTAGGTTACCCTAGAGGACGAGTGTTGTCTCGTGAGGGTTTTTCAGCGGATTGCACCACAAAATCCATAAAAAGGAAAATATTTGAATTATTATTGAAGAGACTAAGTAGTCTATAAGTTTAGGATCTCATTTTTATTCATTCTTTAAACTTAGTCTTAATAAAGTCAATTGTTATTCATTTTAGGTAAGAATTAAAATTGAATTTCTAATATAGTCTTTTTTCGTTACCAAAAATCATATGCATCCTTATGTTTTACTAGGAATTCCTTAACTTGGACTCTCATGCCCTTTATTATAATATATATTTTTTTTTTTTTTTTATTTTTATTTGTATAACGCATCTAATTTTCTTTCGTGTAAGCATCACGGCTTCTTGAGGCCCTCATACCTAACTAATTGATTATTAGATGTGTTAATACATATATCATATTTCTTAGTTCTATTAGGCTTTCTAATCCACCCATGTAGCGAACTTTAAAGTCGGTGCCTCCCAAACCAGTCGGCTTTAGGGCACCAAGTGAGAAAAACACCCGCGGACTCAAATTCGAGTGAATTAGGCCCCAAAAATAAGGACTTTATTTTATTTACTCACCTTTAGGCATGAATACTTATGCTTCTAGAGGCACATGTATCAGCTTAATTGGTGATTTTCTCGCTTCTATTTTTTTTTATGAGGCAAAGGTCTTTGTCTTAGAATCCTAGATATGCATTTGGTATGCACATTTCATTAAGGTAAAAATTAAGACTAACACTTATTCAATTTCTCCTCCTATACCTAAAAAATTCAACAATTTATTTATTTTGACCAAGTTTTAGAAATCCTAATCATGATTTTCCTAATCCTTAAAACTAACTTAGGTTTCTTTCAAAAAAAAAAAAGTCAAAATACTGTCCTTTTTATAACATTTTTTTTTAAATTTTTTTTCTTTTTTTTTTATTAGCAAATTTTGTTAGTGTCTACTTATGTTAGTATGTTAGTAAAGCCCACCCCCATACTTATCTCATGCATTGTCCTCAATGTATGAATGAATGCATATATGCATGAAATAGAACAAGGGAAGTGGAAGTTACCTTAGGGTGGTGGTTCCGGAGGTGGTCTAATTGGTCCACGAAATGCGGCCCAATCAAGATAACAAATAATTTGGTGGAACCCACCAGAAATTTTCCTTACATAACCACTAAAATATATATATATAATCATTTTTTAGTATTCCACCCCATCAAATTTCCAAATTCATAATAAATTTCAGAGTTAATTGTCTCAACCTCCTTGTCCAAAATGGAGTATGAAAAGATGGAATTATTGACTTGGACAATATAGGTGCGGGAACGATACCGACTCAGGGAAAATGCTCAAATCAAGTAAGGGCTCAGGAGTAGGGCTAGGTTCAAGAATTGGGTCCAAGTCAAGAAATTGAAACTCAAGTCCACAATCTTCTTCCCACAATGGAATGTGACCTAATATGGGTGATATCTCTTTACTTCCAATATTAAGGAATTCTAGCTCATCGCCATACAATTCTTCAAAACTAAGGTCAACATCTTCCGTCAGAATTGTACAATCAGTTTCAGAAGTAAAGAGATTGTGAGAATCTAGGTCAAGTTCATATGATCATCTAAAATGGGTGATTCAATTTCATAATGAATTGCAATAGGATCCAATGTTGACTCGGGAGAAGTGAAATCAGGTGGAGACACTGGAGTCATTATTGGATCAGGAAATAAAATTGAATCATCAAGTGGGAGATCATGATCATATTCATGCTCAAGTTCTATTTCAGGAAAGAAAAAACTTGCAAATTATCAAGAATTGAGTTTCGGCAAGTTCAGATGATGGCACTGAAATAGAATCTTGTTGTCCAAAGCAACTTGGTTCGTCGGCTCTAAGAGAGTGGTCAGCGATATCAGAATTTGCCGAACTGTAAGAACGCAAAGATTGAACCATCATATCTAAATCATGCTCGCGAGCTAATCTAGCCTGAGTCATGGCTTCAAGCCTCTTTTGGAATTGGATTTGGAAAGAGGAAGTGAGATCGTGATGAAGTTGTGAATCGGTGGACTCACGCATCATCATGTCTAAGATTGATGGTGGTTGTTGCTTGGACTCGTGCATACTCATCATTTCCCCGATAGATGGTTTTCTATTCTGAATGGGGGGATCTGAGTATGAATCATTGAAAGAATATGGACTGGATGGATATGAAGGACAATTTGGTTGAGAATTAAACTCGGGGAATCGAAACCCCATGAACTCTGTGACGAGTTAAAATTATTATGGACATTATGGACATTAGATGGAGGGGTGGGTTATATTCATTCGGATAAGACCATTCCGGCACACTAGATTGGTCAAAGTTATGATATGCCGGGTTGGTAATATCCGAAAAAGAGTTTGGTGTGTAATATGGATTAAAATTGGAATTATTATTATATGCCATATCACACCAACACAAACAAAACAAACAAATAAACAAACAAAAGAAAAAAAAAATTCTATCCTAAGTTAGGGTAGACCTATGACCTAGACGACTCCTAACTGGTTAGACCGTCCACAAGAGGTTGGGTGCAGACTTTGACCACAAGTTAATCAGCCAGGTCAGGGCAAGAGTGGTGGGAGGTTTTCCGTCAAAGACGTTCCTTAATTAAATAACCACCAATTTTCGGGCTTTCGGCCCTCAATCCCTTTCCTAGACACTGATTTGACAAGAGTCAACTTCCAGCACTGTTCCCCCTTAGGATAATCTCCTATTGAGTCTGAGATGTCCCTAGGGCCAACGTCTACTAATTTTTTATGTTAGGCTTGGGTTAGTGAGTGCTTGGGATATGATTTTTGGGCTAAGGAAGGGTGATGAAATCCCCACCTTATCTTATTTATGGGTTATACCCTTAAGATGAATTAGTGTACGTGTAAAGCTGTAGAAAAGTAATCACTCAAGAAAGCAGTAACACACCAAGAGTGTTTCCTAATCTATATGCTATGCAAACGTACCTTGTCGCCAGCACTCTTCAACAGTAAATAAAAATAATTAAAAAGACACGTGCCTATATGCAAATGTCTAATCAATTTTAATAAACAACGAATAGTTTACTGTTGAATTAATTAGCAGTTGCAGAGTGATCACAGAGAAATATAATCACAGCATAAATCAGAGTTTTGCAATGCAGAGCAAACCTGCAGAAAAGCAGGTTAGTAGTTCACTACTATTGCCGCGGAATCGCGGTTTTTGCCGCGGATCCGCGGAAAATTAGTAGGTCCAGGTGCTCTACCTTCGAGGGCAGAGGCACTGGATTGCTGTATGTCCTTGCTGCTGCTCTGTTTTGTTTCCTGTTCTCTGTACCTGCAACAGAAAAGAATAAAGAATTAAAATTTTTTTATTAGAGAATAACTTACCGTCCCTCCCCGGCAACGGCGCCAATTTGTTGATCGAGTTTTTCCTGCACGCAAAAAAATATGAATATTAGATTTGAGAATTAAAGGTGTGCGAGGTGCTCAATACTAATCCGCGGTAGCAAGGCTATGCGGGTCGTGATCCTCAGGGAGGGACTGCGATGGAAGCGTTAAGCAAGTTTCTCTAAGTTTTTATCTTTTTATTAGTTATGATGGTGGTATTTACAATTGGTGGTATTTACAGTGAAGTGGAAGAGAAGAATTTAGGAAGATGTGGATCTAAACTAAAGGAAGAAAAGAAAGAAAGATTACCTCTTCAGTCTGCTTACCGTTGAACCGTTGCGATGATTTACCTTTTCTTAGAAGGCGTACAAGCATAGCGTTTATAGGATCGTCCGCCTTCCTAACTATGAAATAAAAGCAACTTTGAAGACCTGTTCATCGCCATAGGCCATCAAGGGCTCTTCCTCGGCTAGGTATTCTCGAAGCAGTTGGTTCTCATGGTGGGCAAGACATTAGAGAACAAATAGAAGGAAGTAAATACTGAGATACACAAGATTAAATAAGAAAAAGAAAATAAAAACAATACAAAAATAAAAGCAAACCTCGATTTGATTATTAAACAATGGTGGAAAAATAGAACTTACACCGACTGTCACCATCAGTACAAGTAGATCCCTTCCCATGAATACATCATCTCCTCTCAGTTTTTACAAAAAAAGAAATAGAAATTTACAAGGGGGAAATAAAATCTAACCTAGAAGAAGAAAAACCTAAAAACCCTAGCTTTTGGCCCTTGGCTCGCCTCTGGACGCTCTGTACGTTGCACTGCAGGGGGTATTTATAGGTGCAGAAGGCCGAGGAGTCCTGGATGAACTTGCCCACGAAATCTGAGATTCGAACTCATCCACTTTGCCGCGGATTGTGGCTTTTGCCGCGTTTTTGCGGCATTGTGGTGACGTCTGGCCACGCGCTTTGGCGCGTGGCCTCTCTGGTCCGTCCATGTGGGCTTTTGCTTCTGGAAGTGTGATCCTGCTCTCCATCTTGAGATTTCGAGATAACTTAGTAATCAAGTTACCTTGATCTCAAGTATGTCAAATCTTTTATCCACGAATTCCTTCTTATCTTTGGCTTATGCTCATCCTGCAAGAGTTTAGGGTTGGGTAGAATTCTATCCTTCCCTCATCTTTAATAATTGCAACTTTAGCCCTTGTATATTTGCACACTTTGACAATCTGATATTTGCACTTTGACTCTTGGGCTTCAAATATGGGCTTGGATCTGGGCTTTTGGGCTCTTTAAGCTTATTTATTGTTTTAAAATAATAATTCGAGCCTGCACACAATAAATTACAAATTATTAATAAATGTGCAGAATTAAATGAATAAATATGAAAATGTGATGGTAAAATGATGATTAAAAAATGCAATTTTTACTACCTATCAGTCGCCATTTCTCTATTCCATGATGAGGACATGGACAAGAAGGTCTTTTGAAGCGTTCAAAGTACCTTCAAAACGGTTCACTAGGTTCTTGCTTGAACTGCATGATGTTCTTTCTAACGAGAGCGGTCTTGTGGATTGGATAGAATTTCTTCAAGAAAGCCTTGATGAATGCTTCCCAAGATGTGATAGAGCCGGGGCGCTAAGCTATAGAGCCATTCTTGGCTAGGTCTTTAAAGCGAATGGGACAAATCTCAATCTAATAGCATCATCTGCAAGGTGTGAGATTTTCATCATTAAGCATACTTCTTCAAATTCTCTTATGAAGAGATAAGCATCTTCGGACTCTAAGCCATGGAAAATTTAGGGAGCGTGTTGATGAACTGTGGCTTAAGCTCAAGTAGGGTTCACTAACCGATGGAAGTTGGATGCAGGATGGAAGTGATGTTCTATTGGGATAAAAAACTATCCTGCAACGATGTCGGTCGATCCATAACCGAATCTGATCTGTGTCAAACTGGGTGGTGATGTGTTTCTAGTTAACCTAGATGAATTAGGGTCTCTTGACCACACTTGCATACACAAACAAACACAATCAAAACAAGTTCACCAATAGTCAAGAAAAGAAAACAACCAAGCCTAGTCTAAGGTAATCTTGACCTAGACAACTCCTAACTGGTTGATTGTCCACAGGAGGTATAATGTAGACTTTGACCACAAGCTAATCAGCCAGGTCAGGGCAAGATTAGTGGGAGGTTATCCGTCAAAGACGTTCCTTAATAAGTAAAACACCAACCTTCGGCTTTCGGCCCTTAATCCCTTTCCTAGACACTGATTTGGCAGGAGTCAAATTCCAACACTTTTCCCCCTTAGAATAATCTCCTAATGAGTTCGAGATGTCCCTAAGGCCAACGTCTAATCAGATTTTACTTAGGCTTAGGTTGTGCGTGCTTGGAGATGGTTTGTAGGTTAAGGAAGGGTAATGACTTCCCCACCTTATCTTGACTTGGATTTTGCCCTTAGAATTTATTGTGCAAAGTTTGCAAGATATAGAAAAGTAGCATTCAAAAGCAATTATCACCCAAGAATGTTCCTAAAACTATATGCTATGCATACGTACCTTATCTCCAGCTCTCTTCAACAGTAATTGTAAAGTAAAAGTAATTAGACAAATGCTAGAATGCAAGTCTAAACGCTTTTTTTTAAAGCAATTAACAATCACTCAAATTACTGTTGGATTAAAACAGGGATGGTGGATAACAGAAATAGCAAAAATATAACGTTACAAAAACTTAATTTTGCGAGCAATATGTCCTGCAAAAAGAGTTTTAGTAGTCCAATGAAATTTTAAGCTTTTGCAACTCAATTTCTTGAAATTCTGTTCCTACTTCGAGAGTAGGGGCACAGAATTTGCAAGTCTTCTCTTGCAAAGCTTGAATGCTAGATCTGAATCTTCAAGTCCCTATAACAACACACAAAACTTGTTAAAAAACAAATACACGTTCCCTCCCTGGCAACGGCGCTAAAAATTGATTGCTAAAAGAAAGAACAATCAAAGAGTTTAAGAGTTTACGTGTAGCTTGTGGCTAAAGGGTCGTGTCCACGAGGAGGAATGCGATGGAAGCTTTTCGGTGAATCGTTTAAAAACAAAGTATTGGGTGTGGTTTTTTATGGAAAAGAGTATGGAAAGAAAGAGATGATTAAAAGAGAAATTGCAACTTTTAGAAAAGGTTTTGGAGAAGGTGATTTAGAAAGCTTGAAAATTGTTTGTTGTTTATAATAATGAAGAAAATCTGGGCTCACTATCTCACTACTCAATTGTTCATTCTTCTATTAAATATTAAGTGCCTCAAAGTGATCATAGGCAAAACTTAAAGTTGATTTTTAGAAAGTTTAAAGTAAAGCACATAAGATGGTTGAAGGAGTTTAGTCTTTTCTTCTAGAAATCGTTAGAATTTGAATATTAAATCATCAAGCGCGAAGAAGCAAGAATGAAGTAAAAACAATTCAAAGGATGTTCATGAAAGAAATGAGAGTTTAACAATCCAAAACCCATCCTCATGTGCTTTCAAGAACACTTTCAAAAAGAAAGGCTTTTAAGTAAGGCATGCATATGAGTCATTGGGTCTTTTCTTTTAAAAAACAGGAGAGAAGAAGAACAAGAGAGAGTTACAATAGCGAGCCAAGAAAACCATTTAGTTACTCATAGAAAATAATGAAGAAAGCAAGTAACAATGCAAGCCATACCGTTAATGCGAGTGGGAGAAAAATTGTCTTGAATCTTGTATTGATGTCACTTCAATCTTCAAGTACAAGCACTCAATTCCTCTCTCTCTCACAAGTTTTGATACTACTCAATTCCTCTCTCTCACAAGTTTTGATACTACTCAATTCCTCTCTCTCACAAGTTTTGATACTGAAATACAAAGTAAAAAACAAGATTACAACTTTGTTCTAACTAACAAGAGATCCTAAATCTAAGAAAAAAAAACACAATTCTAATCCTAGTCTTCGCTCCATTTTTCCTTGTTGAAACCAGTATTTATAGGCAAAAACCTAAAGGATAGGATCCCGGGAAGATTGGGGGAGCAAACGCTCCCCCAACAACCTCCACTAGGCCGCAGAAAACGCGGCTTGGACCGCGTTTTCGCGGCCCTGGTGTGGCTAGGGGCCACACCAAAAGGGGATCTTTGGGTTTGGTGATTTGCCCGTTTCTTCTACTGGATTTCTTGTTTCTGCTCTAAACGTTAACGAAACAGCCTTTGACTGTGTGGCTTCAACCGCTGATTCAGGGAGATTCTTCTCAACCTCTTGATATGCAAGATTTTGCCCTGATTTCTTCATTTCGAATTTATTATGATTTAAAATCAGAATTTGGTGGGCTTTGGGCTTGTTTCTCTTTCTTTCTTTTAGCACTTGGGCCTACATTTAACAAAGAAAAAGAAGACTTATTAATAGGATTTTAGCTAAAAAGTATGGTAAGGTGATAATATAATGCAATATATGTGACTAATCACACCCCCACACTTATCTTTTGCTTGCCCTCGAGCAAAACATCAGACTAATTCTAATCAATTATTGGACCACTTTCGCAGGTCACTCGATTGCACTGAGCATGTGCAACAAGCCGTTAAACCTCTAGGTTACCCCTAGAGGACGAGTTTTGTCTCGTGAGGGTTTTCAGTGGATTACACTACAAAAATCCATAAAGAAAGAGAAATAAAGAGTTAGTATTTCGAAAAGCATTTTGAAAGAGAAAATATTTGAAATATATTTGTGAGAATTTAAGTAATCTATAAGTTATAGGAATATCAAAATTCATTCATAAACTTAGTCTCTATTCAAAAACATGTTATCAATTAAAGTAAGGAGTCAAATTGTACTTCTCATCTAGTCTATTAGTGTACCCTGAGTCGTATGCACTATCGTGACTGTGAATGACTAAGGGTTCTAAACATTAACTCCTATGCCTTATATTTATTTATTTTTGGTGAAATTTATTCCTCAATTTCATTAGGCTTTCTAATCTGCCCATGTAACGAGCATTCAGTCGGTGACACCCAAACTGGACAGTTTTAGGGCACCAGGTGAGAAAACACCCCTAAGGACTAAATACTCGAGCAGATAAGGCACGAAACTAAGGTTTTTATTTATACGATGTATCCCTTTTAGGCGTGAATACTTATGCTTCATGAGGCATAAATACCCAGCTAATCAGAGGATTTATATACACATTTTTTTTCAAACTTATCTAATTATCTTTGCATAAATACTAAGGCTTGCTTAGGCCAAAGCACCTAGCTAATCAATAATTAGACTTGTTTTTTTTCCCCATAGTATATTTTTTATAAGGCACAAGAGTCTCTATTTTAAACCAAGTGTGTATGGATAGATCCTCTACACATATATGGTGAAATATCTATGTTTTGACAATAAGCACTAAACACGGTTTTGGTTAAAGATATGTATACTTAGAATTCCAAAAAACTAAAACCGTTTTATTTTTCAAAAAGAAAACTCTTTTGTATTTTTCCAAAATAAAATTTCTTTTATGGAAAAACTTATCTAAATCAAGAGTTGTGTGTATATGATATACTTTAGCAATCCACCAACTATTCTATCCTTTACATTTTAATCTAAAATAAAATCTTATAAAAACAAACGTAGACTCAAGTCTTGATCTTGAAGTCTTCTCATCTTCTTGACTTGGTCCAAACTTGATCCAACGAGCTAGACTCCTCTTGAGTACTTAATGTGGTCTTGATGCACAAAACTCTTGAATCAAACCGTGTGCTAGCTCCAAACTTGACTTTAAATCCTTTGTTGAAGCTACGCACCTACTAAGATCTTGATCACAAATCTGAGGCTAAATAAATATAAGATCATTAGTACTATAACTACGTGAGTTGATCATCATCAAAACTAGAGTGATAGGCCTTTAAGCCAACAATCTCCCCCTTTTGATGATGACAAAACTCATGAAGTTATATATGCATGGATTAAAGTAAAGCTTCAAGGAAGCTCCCCTTAACTCATGCATAACAAATAAGCAATAAGATATGGCAATGAAGCACATAAACAACTAAACATGTTTTAATATAAGGAGATTAAACATGCATAAACAAGCATAAAACTAATCAAATTCTTTTTCTCTTATTTGCAATACAAAACATATATGCATAAACATAAATCCTCCCCTTTATGATAAAGCAAGGAAAACATGCATATATACTAAAATACTTCTCCCCCTTTTGTCAATCATCAATAAAGGGGTTAAAGTAAAAAAATAAAACAATATTCTCCCCCTTTGTGTCAAAAACAAAAAAAATCAACAAACGGGTGACATAAAACAAATCAATAATAGAGATATATGCGATTTACATTCTTGAAGAGGAAGACGCTAAGTTTAATTCCCTGCATATATGCATTACATGAAGAAGGGATGACAAGCCCTAACTCACATATACGCATAATATGCAATGCATAAGAAGAGATGTGAAGCTCCCCTAACACTGTGTACCGCATAAAGAAGAGTTGTCAAGCTCCTCAATATAAGATATACTCAACATGAATCTATATGTAGAAGAGATATTAAGCTCCCCTTGCATATAGGCAATACAAATCAAAACATTTTAATTTTCAAAATTTCATATTAAAATAAAAATTTGAATTTTCTCAATAAAATAAATTTGAGATATCACTTGTAATCAAATTTTAAGATATCATATAAACAAAAATTTTTAAAGGTACACTTGTAAATCAATCAAATTTAAGATACCAATTGTAAAATAACCATTACAAATTTTGAATTTTAATCAAAATAGAATCATATTGATACAATTGAAAATTATTTGATATCAATAAAAATACAAATTTTAAAAATAATGCATAAGCTTATTAAAATATCAATTGAGAAACCAATTGAAAATAAGGATTTGAATCAAGCTTAGTATAAACATACTTTGTGCTTTAAATATGTAAATCGATTTAACTCAAGCACAAAACAAATTATATATATGTATGAGAATGAAAATACCAATAGGAATTGATATTATAGAAATATGAAGCATACATATATAGAAAACAAAATATGAGTATATACAAAAAAAATATCAATTGAGATCAAGTATATAACTCATAACCTACCACCCTTTTATGCAACAAGGTAAAAGATTTTCAATAAGGTTTGGGCAGGCATAATCGCCCATCCGTCCACCCATGACGGTGTTGGAAGGGTTTTCAAAAATAGGGTTTAAAAATATTTTTATAGTGAAAACACTATCAAATGAAGAATAAATAACTAGGTTAAAAATAATTTTGATAAACTAATAAAGATCCTTCAAAACATGAAATCAAATTATGAAACATACCAAATACACAAAATTCGACACTCAAGGTCCATAAAGCTCAAAATGATCATGAAACATAGTAATGAATAAACAAATAAAGTGTGAGTGTACAAAAAATTATGTAATTAGCATTTTTCATGAAAATAATCAGTGAAGCTCAAATCAAACATGAATCTTTTTTTTATCAAACAAATCATGAAAATTCATTTTTTTTATATAAGATGAAAATCATAAAAACAAACTTCTAGGTATATGTATGATTTATCCAATCCTAACAATATGAATACATATCCCAAATATAAAAAGAGTCCATAATGTAAATTGCATGAGGGCAAATGACTCAAGGGGTATACATGTATATTATTAGATTTGGATACAAAATACATATACATAAAGTTAAATATGGAAAATAGGCAAAACAAGTGGTAAATGAAAGAATCATCAAAACTCGGCTATACATGTGCATATAGTGAGTACAAATGAACAATGAAGTGCAAACATATATGAATCAAATGTTGCTCATTACTTGTACACGTATATACACAAGTTTGATAAAAACAACATTTAAACAAGTATTTACCACATGAAGCACAAAACAAATAAAAACATGAACATGCTAAAAATATTATATAAGAAAAAAATATGTAAATAAATTATGAGTTTTAGAGATAGTTATCAAACCAAAGACTATACTCTAATTCTCCAAAACACGGTGGTTGTCCCACCAAACCTCCCTGATAGCGGTGCATCAAAAGTATGTCCATCATGTCCATGTGCATTCCACCACCAAAGGCACCATCCCTCTCACGTTTTGTGAGAGCACGAACCTACATCAAAAATAAAAGGGTGGGGATTTTAGTACCCATTTTTTTTGGGTCCTTGAGGGTTAGCATTGTAAGGAACCCAAACCTTCTTATTAGCAAAATTTAAAGCATTTATATCTTATCATAACAAAAATTTGCTAAATGGCCTTTGCGGTCACAATGTGTACACTTGTACACTCTAGAATGCATATGTGTATGAGTGAGATCGTGGCGTGCAAATGTGTGCATATGCATGATGTGGGTGATGTGCATGAATATGTGGAGCTTATTTCTTTGAAAACAAAGACTCCAATTTTTATGGTTAAATGCACAATTGCTCAAAGTTGAGCTTAAACTATCAATTCTATTTTTAAAATTTTACTTCATTTTATCAATGGTTGTGGCATGAAGAGCATGCTCTACAATCTTATTCCTTTTAGAAATATTTACTTTTTCTTTTTCAACCATTTTTCTTTTTAAAGAGTATTTCATTTAAAGCAACTTCTTTTTGTTCCACCAAAACAACTTATTTTTCAAAATAGTGTTTCCTTCACAAAGATCATTTAATTTAGAAAGCAAGAAAACATTCTTATTTTTCAAATTTCATTTTCTTTTTCAAAGCATGCAATTTTATTTTTAAAAGACTATTTTCTTTGAAATATTTGCAAATCTAGTTTGAAAAGAATACTTCTCTTTGACATGCAATCAATTTTCTTTTTTATTTTCTGTTATCTTTCTTAAGCATGTCATATTTTTCAAGTAATTGTGACAAAAGGATGTAAGCTCATCATATGACATATCAACATCTTCATCTATCTCGGTTTTCGGTAGTTACCTCAAGGGTTATCCCTTGGACCATGTAGCACACGTTGGAAGCGTCACTTCCAACACCGAGTCGCTCCTCGCATAGTATTGTTCTTTTTCGCCAAGGGAGATCATGGTATTCATACTACAAAAGCGAATCAAGATTAGCAACCCTAGATAAATAATCATCATTTAGGGTAGATCTTAAAGCATGTAGGGCTTTGCATTAGCCTCAATATTTTTACCATTTAAACAAATAAGAATCTCTAGTAGTGACAAAATAAACATGAATCCCTAAGCTTTGAGGTACAAAGGCATCTTAACCTTCAAGTTTGGATGTTAAGGATGTCAAAAGTGGAGGTGACATGAAATCCATGGTGTGTGTACAAATATTGTGATTAGCAAAAAAAAATGAGGATCTTTAACTCTAGTTGTAAGACCCAAATCAAGAGCACTTGGCTCTGATACCATTTGTAATCACCTAGAGGGGGGGTGAATAGGTGATGGCTAATCTAATGGTCAATAATGTGGAATTAAAAACTTATTAAACTAAATATAAAGTTTAACACAAGAGTGTAGCCGGTCGGATCTCCGTGAAGGGCTCTGGACTAACTCCTCAAGATCCTCTAAATAAGAGGTTAGGTGCCGCGTTGGCTCTTTTGGTTAAATACAAGTTTTAGCAAACAATCCCCAAGTATATAACAATATGAGCACACAATGTATATCAAGCATATAAAGATAAAGACAATATAAGCATGCAAGATATAAACAAGTAAGAGATAGTGAGAGAGAGCAATCGCAAACACGGGAGATTTGTTTAGAGGTTCGAGCACACCTACTCTACGTCCCCGCCTTCAACACTGAAGGATTTTCAACTAAAAACGATCCTACCGGATCACTCTGTGCCGCAACACCTACAAGGAGAGTTCACACTTGAACTCCTTGGACTCTGTAGTCCCTTCACTCGTTCCCGCAAGAACACACTACAAGCCCACTAGCTCGCCGAGGCTGCACCTCAAACACCGAGTCACACAACGACTCGAAACACTGTGAACACACGCGTCCGCCTCCTCAAAGTACAAGAAAGAACTCTTGGTGATCTAAACACTTGATTACTAATAAAATTACTCTCACAATAACACTCTATAGGATGAATATATAAATGGATAGCTCAAGTGTTTTTGTGAGAAAAACAAGGATTGAAATGGTGGAGGAAAACTCGAGAAAATCACTTTTCAAAACACTCTTGAAAATCTCTCCTTTTGATATGGCAATTTGGCTCTAAACAAGTGGAAATAAACACCTAATAGAGTTGGAAAAAACTGGTTAAAACCCACTTGAAAATCTTATAGAAAACAGCCTCAAAACCCCTCTTTATATAGG
>JAVJIF010028727.1:0-50206 GCA_038442645.1 Agave tequilana
TGAAATACACCTAGAGGGGGGTGAATAGGTGTAATTGCTAATCTAATGCTCTTTTTAAATTTTACTTAAGTGAGTGATGCAACGATCTCTCAAAACACGACTAAGAGCCGAATACCCCTTGCGAGGTTCTGAACTCCTTCCTCCCAATTCCCCTTAAATGGGTTAGAGGTGCGCAATGCAACCGTGTTGTATTGAGGTGTGATCGAACAATTCCAAGTATGAAATGCGATGATGAAATGTACACAAATAATATAGCAAGAAAAGTAAACAAGTAAGGATTGCACAAATAAAATGTTAGTTCTCAAGCAATAAATTAAAAGCAAGTAAAGCAAGAGAGAATTAGACAAGATGACACAAAAGCAATCGCAAACAAAGTGATTTGTTTCGAGGTTCGAGCCCGTAGCTCTAGTCCCCGCCTTCACCTCCGTGAAGGGTTTCCACTATCCCCTTAGGATCCCGTACAAGTTAGGCCTCCAAAGACCTCAAGCCCGTAGCTTCACCTTACAAAGAAACTCCACCGAGGAGCTTGTCTCCACAAGAACAAGGATTACAAATTTGTGATCTCAACTAGACCACAACACTCTTTTACAAACACTCTCACTCTTTTACAACTTCACCTATAGAAAGAATATGAAATTTTTGGCTCTATGAAGTGTGGTGAGAAAAGCTTCAGTTGTAGAGTGATATTAGAGATCAAACAACAACTGAAAAACCAATTTGAAAGAATGGAAATGAAAGCTTTAAACTATTTTCTCTTTCTCTTGAAAACTATGAAAACTTGTATTTTTCTTGGTAAATAACTAAGGCCTATTTCCCACTATTTATAGGGAGAGAATAGGTTAAAAACTCTGATTTTTCCAGCTAATATCACCTGCAAAAGCACCCCAACAACCCTCTAAAAAGTCTGTTAAAACAGAAAATAAAACAGTTTTTCAGAACAGCCCAAAGAGGAAAGAGCCGTTGGAGGTGTTGCAGGCCTACCGGTCGACTGCCGGTCGACCGGGACCCTGCTGGCAAAAGAGCCGTTATGGCTCCGGTCGACTGCCAGTCGACCGATCTCAAGAAAGGAAACACAGTTTCCTTCTACCGGTCGACCGACCCAGTCGACCGGAAAGATACAGAGAGCAAACATCTTTTTACCGGTCGACCGATATGTAGGTCGGTCGACCGACAGACATGCACAGCCTGTGCATGTCTGGACACAGCAGCCGGTCGACTGGGCCGTCGACCGGTCTGCCTGGAAAACTGTTTTTCTGGGCAGATTTTAAGATAGAAAATTTTGTATAAAATCTTTAAAAATCTGAAGCTAAGTTTTATGCTGAAAATAGTTTATATACATGTATTTAAACAAGTTTTTGAAGATGTAAAGCTTTGGTACATGTATGTATAAACTAAGGCATAAACCTAGAAATAAATATTTTGAAAACATAGAAACATATAAAACAAATGTGTGTGCAAATCCTAGAGCCAAATTTCACATATTCTATCTTTACAAAACTAAACTTACAAACTACAATGGTCTTCAAGACTTCAACTTGAGCTATCTTCTCTTGATCTTCAATATTGCAATTTGAGCCCAATTTGACTTGTCTTGAGTCCAATACACCTTCCTTTAGGGAAGAATTCATCTCTTTAATATATAAACCTGAAACACACTTAAACAACAATTTATATTAGTACCAATAACTAATATGTTTTGTAATCATCAAAATACACTAAACATGGGTTGATTGTAACCTTGGGCCAACAATCTCCCCCTTTTTGATGATGACAAACATATGAGTTATTAAACAAATAAAAGAAGAAAGAGCTTGGAAAGCTCCCCCTTAAACAATGCTATGTATTTAACATGAATATGAACATTATGTAAACATACATAAAGCATTGAAAAATATCATCACCAAAAAAAAATAAACTATCATAAGGAATAACAAAATTTAAAACAACAACATATTTTTCTCCATATATTTTCTCCCTTATATTTATATTTCTCCCCTTTTTGTCATACATCAAAAAGGGTTAAAAAAAATTTAAGGCAAGACAAAACAAACATATTAGAAACTAAAACAAAACAAACTAAGATATTTTAAGTATCAATCTTACATACATTCAATTCACCACAAATAAATGAAAATCTTGCATAATCTAAAGGTTTTGTGAAAACATCTGCAAGTTGAAAATCTGTGGAAACAAAATCAATATCTATGTCACCTTTTTCAAAGTGATCTCTAAGAAAATGATATCTAATGTCTATATGTTTGGTTTTACTATGTTGATTAGCATTTTTGGTCATGTGAATAGCACTAGTATTATCACAATAAATCTTAACATGATCAAATGTAAATCAAAATCGAGAAGAGTATGTTTCATCCAAAGTACTTGTGCACAACAAGCTCCGGCTGCTACATACTCCGCCTCGGCGGTTGAAAGGGCTACACTATTTTGCTTTTTGGAAGACCAAGACACAAGACAATTGCCCAAGAATTGGCAAGTGCCACTTGTGCTCTTCCTATCTACCCTACAACCGGCATAGTCGGCATCCGAATAACTAGTCATAGTAAATTGGTTAGTTTTCGGATACCACAAACCTAAATCAATTGTGCCCTTAAGATACCTAATTATGCGTTTTACCGCTATTAAGTGTGATTCCTTAGGACATGATTGAAAACGTGCACATAAACATACGGAAAACATTATATCCGGCCTACTAGCCGTAAGATAGAGTAAACTACCAATCATGCTACGAAATAATTTGATGTCTACTTCCTTACCTTGTTCGTCCTTGTCAAGTTTCGTAGTGGTTGCCATGGGAGTCTTTGCTACTTTGGATCCTTCAAGCACGAACCTCTTGATGAGTTCTTTGGTGTACTTGGCTTGGTTGATGAATGTCCCATCACTACATTGCTTGATTTGAAGTCCAAGGAAGAAGTTGAGCTCCCCCATCATAGACATCTCAAATTCCTTTTTCATGCATGACTCAAAATTCTTGCAAAGTGAAACATTAGTAGATCCAAAATAATGTCATCAACATAAATTTGAACTATGAGGATATCTAGATCTATATGTTTGGTAAATAATCTTTTATCAACTTTTCCTTTCTTAAAATCATTTGAAATCAAAAATGAAGACAATCTTTCATACCAAGCCCTAGGGGCTTGTTTTAAACCATATAGTGCTTTATCTAATTATAAACATAATTAGGGTGTGTAGGATCAACAAACCCGGGGGGTTGTTCAACATACACCTCCTCATCAATATAACCATTAAGAAAAGCACTCTTTACATCCATTTGAAATAACTTAAAATCTTTAAATGAGGCATATGCTAAGGTCATCCGTATGGCTTCGAGCCGTGCTACGGGTGCAAAGGTTTCTTCAAAATCGATTCCCTCGATTTGAGTGTAACCTTGGGCAACTAACCTAGCCTGTTTCTAACTACATTACCCGATTCATCCAACTTGTTCTTAAAGATCCATTTAGTGCCAATAGTTGGTCTATCTTGGGGCCTAGGAACAAGGTGCCAAACTTGATTGCGCTCAAATTGATTGAGCTCCTCTTGCATTGCAAGCAACCAATATGAATCGGCCTCGGCCTCGAGGACATTTTTAGGTTCTATGTGTGAAATAAAAGCAAAATTACCACAAAAATCTTGAATCTTAGAGCGAGTGGTTACCCCTTTTGATACTTCACCTATGACGAGGTCCTTGGGATGATGAGGATTGAATCTCCAATCCTTTGGTAGTGGTTGAGAGGGCTCCTCTTCATTTGCTTGATGTTTATTTCCTTGAGCCTCTTCCACTTTGGCTTCACTTCCATCACCATCCTTTGGCTTGTCTCCCATGGTAGAAGCATCCTCCAAGGTCACTTTCTCCAAGCCTTCATCTAGAGCATCAATTTCTACACAATTCTTAACAAACTTGTTAGATTCCTCAAATTTAACATGAATAGATTCCTCAATAGTCAAAGTTGACCTATTGAAGACTCTATAAGCCTTACTAGTATTTGAGTAACCTACAAAAATAGCCTCATATGATCTAGCATCAAATTTTCCCAATTAATATTTGTATTTAAAACAAAACATTTGCAACCAAACACTTTGAAATAAGAAACATTAGGTTTTCTAGAAAAATACATCTCATAAGAAGTCTTAGTAGTATTTTTACATAGGAAAACACGATTTGCAATGTAACATGAAGTATGAACGGCCTCGGCCCACAAATAATGTGGTAGACCATATTCATTTAACATTGTCCTAGCCATCTCTTGTAAAGTACGATTTTTCCGCTCAACTACTCCATTTTGTTGTGGAGTTCTAGGACAAGAAAGTTCATGTTTTATTCCATGTTCCTCACAAAAAGTGGTAAAGGGAAGGTTAATGAATTCACCTCCTCTATCACTTCTTATTTTAATTATTGAGGAGTCATTTTCCTTTTCAACTCTTTTCTTAAAGGCTTGAAAATGTGAAAAGGTTTGACTTTTGTGTTCAAGAAAATAAACCCAAGTAAAACGCGAAAAATCATCTACTAAAACATAAGCAAATCTACTCCCACTTAAACTTTTGGTTTGAGTTGGGCCAAATAAGTCCATGTGGATTAGCTCCAATGGACGTGATGACATGATATCCTTAATTGATTTGAATGAGGACTTAGTTTGTTTCCCAAATTGACATGCGTCACAAACTCGGTCCTTTTCAAAGTTCAATGAAGGAATACCCTTCACCATTTCCTTAGTGTTAAGCCTAGAAATATGGTCAAATGAAACGTGGCCTAATCTCCTATGCCACAACCAAGAGTCGTCATCGAGGGCTTTTAAACATGTTATATTACAAGACATATTTAACATATCAATCATATAAACATTGCTTTCACGAAAATCGGAAAATACACAAACATTAGAAGTTCTATCAATCACTTTACAAGAAACATTATCAAAACAACATCAAAACCTTTATCACAAAGTTGACTAACACTCAAGAGATTATGCTTGAGGCCATCAACTAAAACTACATTTTCAATTAAAGGAGAGGTGCCAAGTTTTACATTACCAATACCGATGATTTTACCCTTGGCGTCATCTCCGAAGGTGACGGTGCCACCTTCATGATATCTTGATAGGGTTGCAAAGTTGTTGATGTCCCAAGTCATGTGCCTTGAGCAACCGCTATCAAGATACCACAAACCTCTACGTCGTTGGGCGTTGGAAAGTACCTACATCATTTAAAATAATAGTTGATTTTGGTACCCAAACTTTCTTGGGTCCTTGAAAGTTAGTGTTACGAACCCAAACATTATGGTGTGATGCACTTAGTCTATCATAACAAAAATTAGCTAAGTGTCCTTTCCGTCCACAATGTGAACATGAGTACACTTTTCTATACATGAATGCATGGTGTGTGTGTGAAGTGTGAGCATGCTTTGGGGTTTACCATGATGCATAGGTTGTGTAGCATGTACATGAGCATGAGCATGAGCATGATGAATATTTTTCTGAGGAGCTTGTTTCTTAGGAAACATATTCTCCATCTTCTTCTTATCAAATTCACTACACTTTTTCAAAACAACATCTAATGAGTCTAATCTTTCCTTAAGCATGGCAATCTCATTAGAGTCTACAAATGGGGTCTTTCCTTTACAAGCAATCTTATATTTTTCAAAATCATTTTTAGTGGAAACTAAAGAAGAATGCAAGTCATTATTTTCTTTAGAAAGATTTAACACTTGAATATTCAAAGATTCATTATCCTTTTTCATTTTCAAGTACTTTTTCTTCATGAAGTCATAATTTTGAGAAAGTTCTACAAATGCTTCTCCTAGCTCATCCATGGATAAATCATCATCAAGAAGAGTTGAGGGGGTTACCTTGCTTGTGCTCTCATTTGCCATGAAGCACATATTGGCGGTGTCGATCTCCTCCTCGGATTCACTTTCGTCATCCCATGTTGCTTTCATAGCCTTCTTCTTGTATGGCTTCTTGGATGAAGATGGCTTCACTTGGTCCGGACACTCCGCTACAATGTGTCCCGGCTTTTGGCAATTAAAGCAAATGATCTTCCTTTCTTCCTTGCCTCCTTGCCATCTCCTCCGTCCTTGGAACTTTGCCTTGTTGTACATCCTCCGGACGTTTTTGACTAGAAGTGAGAGCTCCTCGTCATCTTCTTCTTCATCATCTTCGTCGGAGTAAGTAGCATGACTTTTGAAGCAATGGTCTTCTTTTTGGTAGGTGCCATGTCCTCCCTTGCCTTTCTCTCCATTTCATGGGTCTTCAAGTTCCCAATGAGTCCAATGAGCTCAATCTCATCTTTATCATTGAGTTCCTTCAATGTTGTAGCTTTCACTTCCCATGATGGAGGAAGAGCCCGGATGATCTTTCTCACCCTTTGATCATTGTTGATTTCTTCACCTAGAGAAGCAAGACCATTAGTAATCTTTGTAACTTAGTAACCATATCATCTATGGTTTCATTCTCTTGCATGCAAAAATTTTCATATTGGGACCGAAGAAGTCTATCTTGGCCCTCTTCACTTGTGATGTCCCCTCATGTGTTACTAGCAAATGGGTCCAAATCTCATAGGCGGATTTGCAATGGATGACTCTAGCTATGTCATCATCATTGAGGGCTTGTAGGAGTGCATAATGAGCCCTAGCATTGGCATCAAACTCCTTGGTCTCAATTTCGGACCAAGTAGATTCATCACCGGGGGGTACACTAAATTGTTTAGTCACGGCCTTTGCAACTCGACTACCTAGAGATTGCAAGAAAACGGTCATCTTAACCTTCCATATGGGAAAGTTAAGTCCATCAAACTTAGGGGGTGTCTTAATACCATCGGCCATGTTTACTATGTGGAAATGAATGAAATGATTAGCAATATGTGGATCTCTCTAAGGTTGTTAAGCCAAATCCTAGAGTCCAAGCTCTGATACCAATTGAAATACACCTAGAGGGGGGGTGAATAGGTGTAATTGCTAATCTAATGCTCTTTTTAATTTTACTTAAGTGAGTGATGCAACGATCTCTCAAAACACGACTAAGAGCCGAATACCCCTTGCGAGGTTCTGAACTCCTTCCTCCCAATTCCCCTTAAATGGGTTAGAGGTGCGCAATGCAACCGTGTTGTATTGAGGTGTGATCGAACAATTCCAAGTATGAAATGCGATGATGAAATGTACACAAATAATATAGCAAGAAAAGTAAACAAGTAAGGATTGCACAAATAAAATGTTAGTTCTCAAGCAATAAATTAAAAGCAAGTAAAGCAAGAGAGAATTAGACAAGATGACACAAAAGCAATCGCAAACAAAGTGATTTGTTTCGAGGTTCGAGCCCGTAGCTCTAGTCCCCGCCTTCACCTCCGTGAAGGGTTTCCACTATCCCCTTAGGATCCCGTACAAGTTAGGCCTCCAAAGACCTCAAGCCCGTAGCTTCACCTTACAAAGAAACTCCACCGAGGAGCTTGTCTCCACAAGAACAAGGATTACAAATTTGTGATCTCAACTAGACCACAACACTCTTTTACAAACACTCTCACTCTTTTACAACTTCACCTATAGAAAGAATATGAAATTTTTGGCTCTATGAAGTGTGGTGAGAAAAGCTTCAGTTGTAGAGTGATATTAGAGATCAAACAACAACTGAAAAACCAATTTGAAAGAATGGAAATGAAAGCTTTAAACTATTTTTCTCTTTCTCTTGAAAACTATGAAAACTTGTATTTTTCTTGGTAAATAACTAAGGCCTATTTCCCACTATTTATAGGGAGAGAATAGGTTAAAAACTCTGATTTTTCCAGCTAATATCACCTGCAAAAGCACCCCAACAACCCTCTAAAAAGTCTGTTAAAACAGAAAATAAAACAGTTTTTCAGAACAGCCCAAAGAGGAAAGAGCCGTTGGAGGTGTTGCAGGCCTACCGGTCGACTGCCGGTCGACCGGGACCCTGCTGGCAAAAGAGCCGTTATGGCTCCGGTCGACTGCCAGTCGACCGATCTCAAGAAAGGAAACACAGTTTCCTTCTACCGGTCGACCGACCCAGTCGACCGGAAAGATACAGAGAGCAAACATCTTTTTACCGGTCGACCGATATGTAGGTCGGTCGACCGACAGACATGCACAGCCTGTGCATGTCTGGACACAGCAGCCGGTCGACTGGGCCGGTCGACCGGTCTGCCTGGAAAACTGTTTTTCTGGGCAGATTTTAAGATAGAAAATTTTGTATAAAATCTTTAAAAATCTGAAGCTAAGTTTTATGCTGAAAATAGTTTATATACATGTATTTAAACAAGTTTTTGAAGATGTAAAGCTTTGGGTACATGTATGTATAAACTAAGGCATAAACCTAGAAATAAATATTTTGAAAACATAGAAACATATAAAACAAATGTGTGTGCAAATCCTAGAGCCAAATTTCACATATTCTATCTTTACAAAACTAAACTTACAAACTACAATGGTCTTCAAGACTTCAACTTGAGCTATCTTCTCTTGATCTTCAATATTGCAATTTGAGCCCAATTTGACTTGTCTTGAGTCCAATACACTTCCTTTAGGGAAGAATTCATCTCTTTAATATATAAACCTGAAACACACTTAAACAACAATTTATATTAGTACAATAACTAATATGTTTTGTAATCATCAAAATACACTAAACATGGGTTGATTGTACCTTGGGCCAACATAAGTCATATAAACTTGTTTTGATGAACTCTATTCATGAAACATAAAGATATATACTATGAAGCTCAAAATCAAAACGATATTTTCTAAAATAAAAACTATTTTAAGAAAACACATGTAAATCTTTTGTATGTGTATGAGCTTGATCAATTCACAGCTAATCTATCCTTTACATTTTGTCTAAAAATAAAATCTTAAAACTTATAAAACTAGACTCAAGTCTTGAAAACTTTCTCTTGAAAAATTCTCTTTTGAAAATCTTCTTCTCCACCTTGACTTGATCCAAACTTTGATCAAATGAGCTAGACTCTTCTTGAATACTTGATACGATCTTGATGCGCGAGCTCTTGAATCAACACGTGCTAACTTTAAAACTTGACTTCTAATTCTTTGTTGAAGCTAAACACCTACTAAGATCTTGATCAAATATTCGAGACTAAATAAATACAAGTTCATTAGTACTATAACTATATAAGTTAATCATCATCAAAACTAGAGTAATGGGCCTTTGGGCCAACACAGTGTAGATACCACTGTAATTCTAACAAAAGAATTTTTGAGATATAGATACAAACAGAATATTAAAATTAAAATAATTCAAATTTCTCTCCCTCTTTAAGAAAAAAGAGTAAAAACAAATTCATTTAAAAAGTTTCTTACCGTTTTTAAAACACTAACAAAACAAATGCATAAGTTTGTTAAAATAAAATAAATATATTGAAACAAAATCAAGTTTACCATATGATAATTATGCTATAAAAAATATATGAACATTGTTAAACAATCACAATCAATCAAATCATATATATATATATTTGTGTGTGTGTGTGTGTGTGTGTGTGTGTGTGTGTGTGTGTGTGTGTGTATATATATATATATATATATATATATATATGTATGTATGTATGTATGTATGTTAATTATAATTTAATACCACTTAAAATTTGACGCATATATATATACATATATATACATATTATATATATATATATATATATATAGATAAATATGAATGAGTACACAAAAATCAAGTTTCATGTAAATCATGTGTGTTACTCGTTTGCTATCACCAACCTAACAAGCAATGTTAAGAGAATAGTAAAATATCTCATACAATGCATGATCACCTAAGCATCCACCCATTAAGGGTATATATTTTCAAAGAAGACTATTTGAAAATAGTTGAAAAATAATTTGAAAATACTACCATGTAAAAAATAGTTGGAATTTGATTCAAAATTATATTAATTAAAAACAAGTGAGTTTTAAAAAGAATGAATGTATAAATGTAAGAATCATCAAAAGCATGGTATACCCATATAACTAAACTAGAGTTGAGTACACAAAGGATATAAATCAAGTTAGGCACAAAATCAAAAGTGTATCTCAAATCTATACAAGTATATCACAAATTTTCACAAATTTGTATTTAAACATTCAATCAATATATTTCAAACAAACAATATATATTTATAAACAATAAATCAAAACATTTTTAAACTAAAGTGAAGGATTGAGATAGTTACCGATACCGATAAAAACTAGCTATATTTCTCCAAATCAAGGTGATCCTCCCACCGTAACTCCTTGATAGTGGTGCAATCAATTTTGTTATCCATCTAGCTTCATGCACATCCACTATAAATGTGTCAACTCTCTCACGTCTTGAGACAAAGCATACCTACATCAAATAAAATAGGTGTGCCTTTGGATACTCATACCTTCTTGGGTCCTTAGGGTTAGTACTTTTCTGAACCTAAATATTTTTATTTGTAAATTTACTCTATCAAAATAAAATTTTGCAATACGGCCTTTGCGTACACAAGTGAACAAATATACATATAGACATACTTATGAGCATAATGTGTATGTGTATCTTATGGAGTATGTGCATGCATATGTAAAACATGTTTCTTGTGAAATATAGATTTTAATCTACCATGGATAAAAGCACACTACTACAGAAGGGAAATTCGCATAAGATTAACTCTGACGCAAAAAGGAAACAGCGTCGGTTAAAAAAACTGACGCGTATCCAGGGTCGCGAAAAGTAGACACTGTTCATGTCGGATTTTAACCGATGCAAAAGGTCTGACTTTTCGCGTCAGTTTTTTACATAACCGACGTGAAACTTGATTTTATTTTTAAAAAAATTATTCTCGTCACAGCCGCTCCAGGGCCGTTCTAGTCATTGTCGCTGAGCCCTTCTCAATAGCAACAAACATAACAACACAACAACTATAACACCTCAAGATCACAATTGTTCTTAACTATAACAACTACAACGACCCCCTGCCTCGTCGGGCAGTGCCTACATCCGCAACTGCTCCGCCTTCAATGTCAAAATCAAAATCAAAATCAAAATCAAAATCAAAATCTAAAGATTTAAAGATCTAAATCGAAATCATCATTGTCGTCTTCAATGTCGCAAGGGAGCATGAACTTGAAAGAGTCGAGGTTGGAGCAGGGGACAAGACGAGAGAGCTGGGCGTCAGCTGTGGCCAGGGCTTTGTTGAGGTTGATGCCATCATCGTTACAGTGGTGTTGGTTCTATAAAAGAACGATGAGAGAGGGAGATGGGAGTGTGTGAGAGAGGGAGAGAGAGAGATAAGCTTCACAGATGAACGAGAAGCACAATTTGAGGATCAATATGAGCTGCGGATCGATAACGTGGAGAGAACAAAGGGAATCTGTGTTGGTTCCATAAAAGAACTGATGCTAGAGGTCTGACTTTTCGTGTCGGCTCTATAAAAGAGCCAGCTCAAAAGATCTGACTTTTCGCGTCAGTTCTATAAAAGAACCGACACGAAAGTCAGTCAACAGGTGGTTGACTCGGAGTGGACATTTCGTGTTGGTTATATGTGTGTGTGTGTGTAACCAACGCGAAAAGTGAGACCCACATCAAGTAATTACAAAAATGCCATCACACTATATATAACGTCGTTTGTTTACTAAAACGATATTGTAAGTATTATCACTTTTTCGCACATTTGTAATAGTGCATTAGCTCAAAATTTAACACAAACAATCAATTTTACTTTTCAAAACATAAATCTCATTCTGGTCAATAGTAAAAGAAGTAATATTAGCATGAGAAACGAAATCATTTTTGTTTTTATTCAAAGAAATACGCAACTTTTCATTTTTTTTTTTAGAAATAAGATCAATTGAGGTTTCAAAGCATCATTTTATTTTAAAAAAAAATCTCTTTTTTTGAAATTAAATCAATTTTATTTTTCAAAAATCATTTTTATTTTTCAAAAAATTATTTCCTTCAATCAATTGATAAAGAATCATTCTCTATTTTTAAATTCTCTATTTTTGTTTTTTCAACAAATTATATTTTTCTTCAAATAATTCAAAGAATGAAGCAATCTCATCCATACTAAAAGTATTTAAATGAAATTTTGAGTTTACCTCAAGGGGCCATCCCCTTGGACCATGAATCACATTTGTGGGGAATCATCCTTTTTCGGATTCGCTCTCTAAATCCCAATTTGAGGCTTTCATTCCTTTATCTTTCTTCTTTTCTTATAGAATATTTTTCTCATCATCATTATGAGCTTTGTGAAATCTTCAACTTCCTCATCTTTCATTACCTCCGAAATAGTTGGTGTGACAATATTTTTCTTCTTGTGTTTTCTTAAGGAGCCTTGAATGCAACACCAATCTTCTTTTGAGGCTCACTATCATCTTTTACATTCATCTCCATCTCATAGGTCTTTAGCTTAATTTTAATCAGATAAAATCATCTCCTCCTTCTGATTTAGTTCCTTCAAAGTGATAGCTTTAATCTCTCAAGATTTGAAAAGTGCTTTAATGATTTTCATTCCTTTTGATCATTAGAGATATATTTACTTAGAGAAATAAGTTCATTAGTAATAATGGTAAACCGAGTAAGTATATTGTAACACCCCATCCTCAGAATATGTACACAGTTATATGTCCTGATTTTTGGAGCGTATTTTTTTTATTTTCTGTTATTTAAATTCTTACTCATATAGCAGTACTGCATGATTTGACCTTTTTGGTAATCAGATTTGACCGATTTCAGTTTCAAATATTATTTTTTAATATTCTTGATTTTTCATGATTTTCTGGAATTTTTCAGAATTTAATTATAAATCTTCAAAACCGGTGTCGACCAGTGTCGCTGACCGACTTTCAGATTTTTAATTTACAAACAGAGTTGAAAATCTAGAAACGGCTTTCACAGTATTTCTTAAAATCATGATTTCTATTTAAATGATTTTTTTGAGAATTTTTAGAATTTATCAAAAATCTGGCCTACCCGGTGTAGACACCGTCTACAGTGGATTCCAGGATTTTTATCTTGAAAACGAGATTGAATTTCTGAAAATCAATTTCACTAAAAATCTTAAAATAATATTTATTATTTTGAGGAATTTTTTGGGAAACTTTTCGAGATACTTTATTTTTCGGGCTTTTCCTGAATTTTCGGTGTTTTCCCAGATACCGGAATAGTATCCAGATATTTTCCCACTTTTCTCTCTCCTCGCTAGACGCGATTTCACCAACCTAGGATTCTGCATTTAATGCGGAGATCCTCTCCACGCCTCTCCATGCTGCATTTAATGCACTGCTAATCAATTCCAATCAATCCCAATCAAGTCATTATAACTTTTGTCCTTTTGTTAAACGCAGTTTTCGCATTTTCTTCAGGACGCGGCTTTAATTTCCGCGTTTGGCTCCTTATTTTGCCGAGACGCAGCTTTGGTGTCATGGGGATGCAACATTCTTTGGAATGAAACGCAAGTTTCATCTAAAAGATGGAAATGGCACATTATAATACTATTTTTTCCATTATATATTAACCCCCACTCCTTCTCTCTCTCTCTTTCACTTTTTCTCATCTTCCTTCTACATTTCCTGCAAACCAAAAACAGCAGCCCACTCCCTTGGCCGGCCACCACTCCTCCATTTCCACCACCATCTCCTCCACCACTCCTTCACCAAATCCTCCACCATTCTCCTCTCCATCTCCTCCTCCATTTCCAACAACTACACCATCTTCTTCAACCTCTTTTCACCAAGAAACATCAAGGGAACCCATCCTCTCCATCAACTTCACCACCTTCCCCACCACCATCTACACCACCTTAGCCACCACCAAGCATACCGTCTTCTCCTCCTCGTCATCCTCTTTCCGACGAACCATAGATTCGTCCTACGACGCATCGTTTGCAAAATCCCATTTTGTCAAATTGAACTATACTTGCACCATCAACCTCTCTCCTTCTCTTTTAGGGCCGGCCACCTCCTTTGGATTGGGGCCGAGCTCTTCTTCGTCGGCAACCTCTCCGTTGATTATTCCGGTAATCGTTTACGATTATTCCGGTAATCATTTAGGTGACAATTGCAACGACAACACCAACGTGACCACCACCATCTTCACTTCCACCATCACTTATACCATCACAATACCACCTCCATCTCTTTTGCTTCAACCACCAACAAAATCACCTTTCCCTTCCTCTCTGTTTGATTGCTAATGTGGAGCCCACTTTCCCGCGTCTGCCCACTTTCCCGCATCTGCCCACTTCCCGCGTCTGCCCACTTTCCCGCATCTGCCCACTTTCCCGCGTCTGCCCACTTTCCCGCGTCTGCAACCCGCGTCTTCATCCTCACTTTACTGATTCATCCTTCTCCTCCTCTTTTTAATATATAATCGCGTTGGTTACTTAAATTCTGGAACTTGGGATTTCCCGGTGTTACTTGAAGTTTTAGGCGAGTGTTCTCGCCTTCCTTCAGATTTTCCTACTTTGTCACGATTGACTATTATTATATCATTTTCCTGGCACACATGCATGCATCATTCTACTACTGGATACTTACCCCGCAATATCATATTGATACCTGACTTTAGATTGTCACATTTACGGGAATCTTGTACTTTCTATCCTGGATTATATGCGATGACTTAAAATGACAATACTCATGACTCTTTAACTCCTAATCTTGCCAGGCACTTGCTTTCCCGTAAATTGATAATTAAATAATAAATCATAAAAAGGAACAACTTGCATCGGGTCGGGAGAAATTTGCGGCTATCAATATATGTTCGTGTTTACAGTGGCACTAGGCATGTTGTGCAACTAAAATTTCCAGTCTGACCTGTGGGCCTCCAGGCGACTGAGGGGAGTGCTGGCTCCCTCCTTCTTGGTACCATCTTGATAAGGGCATTCTATAAGACCCTCCTGTAGGCCTTGCGGCCGGTTCCATGCACCAGCAATGGAACGTCCTGGACCGTGGTCCCGGGCATGTACGGGACCCACTGTAAACATTGTTCGTTGATACCCCCGTTGGTTTCCAATAACAGCCTCGATTTACTCATATGTGGATGTATGTGTACTGGGACGCTATTACACATACCTAGACATATGGGTAGAACGAGTAATAAGTATAAATATTAAAAATGGCAGAGATAGATTTATTCAGGCCTTATCACTTTCATTTTATGCCCCATTTCTTGCTTGCTGTACATGTACTCTCGACACAGTTATTGATGCTTAATATTATTTTGATCATATCAACACATGCATATACTTATCTTTACATGGCACTTGGCTTTCACCTACATAATTGTTAGGGAGTTTCTGACTCCCTGAACTTGCATGTTCAGGTTCTGAAGCCTGGACTGAAGCGGAGCCCTCCACTGAAGATCAAGCTTATCTCTCGGAGCAGGCTGACTTGTCCTAGCTCCTTCTGTTCCTGATCTTCCTGCTAGCTTGGGGATCTCCTTCAGCCCGTGAGCACCTTTTACTGTACAAACTGTAAATTTCACTTTTGTACTTGGCTGTGATATAATGTACATATACCAGTATATCACGCTCTGTAATAACTTTGTAATACTTATGTTGGAATGTATATTGCTACGTGTTTCCGTACTCTGATTCTTGTCTGTACTGATGCTTAGCGTACATACGTGAGGGTATTTCTGACCTGCGTATATACGTCGCAGTAACGTCCCCGTACCCGCCGGATCGGGGCGTTACAGGTTGGTATCAGAGCCCAGGCTCTCACACCTACAGTATAACCTAATTGCAAATTAATAGGATCTTAATTTGCAGTTGGAATACATGAGTTTCGGTTATACATTTCAACTACAATATACAAAGTTATCCATTCCTTCTTGATATTCCTTCCCCTGATTCCTAAAATCCATCTATCTCTTGCTTTCGCTCCTCTTTCCAGACATCTTTTACCAACATAGATATGGATAGAAGGTCAGAACGTAACAACTCCGGGCAGTCACAGGACGGGCCCGTAGGGGGAAACGCTGATATTCTAAGGGTTATCCAAAATATGGTGGAGAATCAACAAAGGCAGACCGAACTCCTTCGGTAAGGATTGATAGCAGCTCCTCAAGTACGAAGGCCGGGCAACGTGTCAGACTTCAGGCGGTTGCAGCTGGCAATATTTACAGGGGGAGAAAGACCGCTAGATGCCGAGCAATGGCTAATCGACACCACAGATCTCTTGAAGGCAGCAAGGGTTCCAAAGGAAGATCAGGTGGAGGTCGCCAAGATACAGCTAAAGGATGTGGCTAGAAACTGGTGGCTAGCTGAAGAAGCGAGACTGAAAAAACCCATCACTTGGGACCAGTTCTCTAAGAGCTTTTATGATAGATTCTTCCCTACTACAGCTCAGAAGGAGATGGAAGAACAATTCATCCGACTTCAACAATGGAATCGATCTGTTGATGAATATGCTGCTGAGTTCTTAAGGCTGAGTCGTTTTGCTCCGTATATGATAGCCGACGAAGAGAAACGGGCAGGCAGATTTCAGCAGGGCTTACAAATGGATATTCAAGTCCTTTTGATTCCCCAACAGCTGAAAACATATTCCCAGGTCCTCACTGTAGCTCGAGAGGTGGAGCGAGGACTGGAGAAAAAGAATCTTGATCAGAGGAGGAAACAGGCCATGAAGAGGCCATTCCAGCAATTGGGCGGAGGAGGTCCAGTCAGAGCTGCAAAAGCCCCGATGTTTAGAAGACCATTTCGACCAGCCCCTCTTCAGATAACTCAACCACTTCCTACATGTGCTTATTGCAAGAGGACAGGCCACACTCAGCAGGAGTGTCGTAGGGCCAACGGATTATGCCTGGCATGTGGATCTGGTGATCACACAATAGAAGGCTGTCCCCATAAGAGAACTGGGATGGTGAACCGAACCCTACCGGCACTTCCTGCACCTATTGGTCAGAGGAACCCAGGGCCGATAGTCGGAAGGGCCCCTCTCCCTCCACAACAACGGATTTTTCGCCCAGCTCCAAGGGGAGGAAGAACAACAGCAGGTCGTGAAAGAGGACGGGCCTACAACTTGACAGCGGAAGAGGCCCAAACTTCTGGAGAAGTGGTAACAGGTAAGATTATGGTGCACTCTAAACCTGTTTTAGCCCTCTATGATTCTGGCGCTTCTCATTGTTACATATCAGATAGTTTCACTGCTTTGCACTCTATACCAGTTAAATATTTAAACCACCAGTGGGAGATTAGTACCGGTAATGGGGTAGTCATCTCCAATAGAATTTGTGTAGATTGTCCGGTGGAACTATGTAACAGGACATTAGCAGTGGATATGCTCGTGCTGGATACTAAAGGGTACGACGTAATCTTAGGCATGACTTGGCTTAACAAATACCATGCGGTCATTGATTGTCGAAACAAGAAAGTCATTTTCAGAATACCGCTTCAGCCTGAGTTCCAATTTGAAGGAGAACATAAGCCTACAAAGGGTAAAACACAGATAACTGCTGCTGAGATCCAGGAAAAGAGAGTACCAGTTTGGAATGAGTATCCAGAAGTATTTAAAGAGATCTCAGGACTTCCACCTGACAGAGTAATTGAGTTCTCCATTGATGTCATTCCGGGTACAGTCCCAATATCTAAAGCTCCATACAGAATGGCACCCACTGAATTAGAAGTTCTAAAGAAGCAGTTACAGGAATATTCTGACAAGAGATTGATTAGACCAAGTACTTCACCATGGGGAGCTCCAGTGCTATTGGCCAACAAGAAAGATGGTGGTAAGAGGTTGTGTATAGACTACAGGGAATTAAATAAAGTTACCATCAAGAATAAGTATCCTTTACCGAGAATTGATGACCTTTTTGATCAACTTCATGGGGCCCGGGTGTTTTCAAAGTTGGATTTACAATCGGGTTATCACCAACTAAAAGTGAAGAAAGAAGATATTCCGAAGACAGCATTCCGAACTCGCTATGGTCATTACGAATTTCTAGTCATGCCCTTCGGAGTAACCAATGCCCCAGCTGTCTTTATGGATTTAATGAACCGAGTTTTCTCGCCATATTTGGACCAGTTTGTCGTGGTGTTCATCGATGATATCTTAATATATTCAAAAAATGACAAAGAGCATGCAGAACACTTGAGAATGGTGCTACAGACTCTCCGGCAGGAACAACTTTATGCAAAGGAAAGCAAGTGTGAGTTCTGGTTAGACCGTATAGCTTTCTTGGGTCATGTAGTTTCAGAAGAAGGAATTTCAGTCGACCCTAACAAGATCCAGGCAGTAAATGATTGGCCAACCCCAAGGACAGTAACAGAAATTAAAAGCTTTATTGGATTAGCCGGGTATTACAGCAGATTTGTCCAAGACTTTTCCAAAATCGCAGCCCCATTGACAAAGCTCACCAGAAAAGGAGAAAGGTACCTATGGTCAGAGGAATGTACTGCAGCATTTGAACAATTAAAGGAAAGACTAATTTCAGCTCCAATCTTGAAGACTCCCTCGGGAACAGGAGGGATGGTTATATATAGTGATGCATCCGGAAAAGGCCTAGGATGTGTATTAATGCAGCATGGTCATGTCATAGCTTATGCATCTAGGCAATTGAAACCACATGAGAGAAATTACCCAACCCATGACTTAGAACTGGCGGCGGTAATATTTGCATTGAAGATCTGGAGACACTACCTTCTGGGGGACAAAGTATTGATCTATACTGATCATAAGAGCCTTAAGTATATCTTCACACAGAAAGAATTAAACATGAGGCAACGGCGGTGGCTTGAATTGATGGCCGACTATGACATAGACTTACAGTACCATCCTGGTAAGGACAATACAGTCCCAGATGCATTAAGCAGGAGACCAGAGAACAGAGTATTATTACAACTTACTCAACAGGAGGAATTACTTCGGGAAATCATAAAGCTGGACTTGATGCTAATACAAGGAACTGATGAGTCAGGTCAACTAATGACCTTCCAGATTCAACCAACCCTGATAAGCGAAATTAAGGAAGCCCAAAGGGGACCCCAGATTACAGAAATTCAGGGCTCAAGTAGAAGCTGGGTTAAGAACAGACATCCATATTCATTCGGATGATGCACTTTATTTTGGCAACAGAATCTGTGTACCACCAGGGGAAGTCCGGCAGAAAGTTTTGGCAGAGGCACACAGTTCGGCGTATTCCATACACCTAGGAGGAAATAAAATGTATCAAGACTTGAAGCAGAATTTTTGGTGGAATGCCATGAAGAGGGAGATAGCCCAGTATGTGGCAAAATGCTTGGTTTGTCAGCAAATAAAGGTAGAACATCAGAGAACAGCTGGACTTCTTCAACCGTTGCCGATACCCGAATGGAAGTGGGAACATATCACCATGGATTTTGTTACAGCTCTACCCCGCAGTCCTAAGGGTAACAATGCAGTATGGGTGATCGTTGACCGCCTCACAAAAGCAGCTCACTTTCTACCCTTCAGAGTAGGTCAGTCAACAGAAGTTCTTGCAGATAAATATATGAAAGAAATCGTTCGTCTGCATGGAATTCCAGTTAGCATCGTGTCAGATAGAGACACGAGATTCCGGTCACATTTCTGGGAAAGTCTCCAAGAAAATTTGGGAACTCGTCTGAAATTCAGTACCTCATATCATCCTCAGACAGATGGACACTCTGAACGAACTATCCAAATCCTTGAAGACATGTTGCGAGCCTGCATGGTAGAATTTAAAGGGTCATGGGAAGACTATATTCATTTGGTAGAATTCTCTTATAATAACAGCTATCAGGCCAGTATCAAGATGGCTCCATTTGAAGCACTATATGGCAGGAAATGCAGGTCACTAATATGTTGGGATGAAGTCGGCGAAAGAAGACTTATGGGACCTGATATTCTAGTTCAGACAACAGATAAAGTCCGAATTATAAGAGATCATCTCCGGGCAGCACAGAGCCGACAGAAGAGTTGGGCAGACACTAATAGAAGACCGTTGGAATTCAGAACAGGTGATCACGTATTTTTAAGGATATCACCAACCAAAGGGGTAATCCGATTCGGTTCTAGCGGAAAACTTAGTCCAAGATACATCGGCCCATTTGAAATTTTGGATCGTGTGGGAGATGTGGCTTACCGATTGGCATTGCCACCATCCTTAGAAGGAGTACATAATGTATTCCATATATCACAATTGAGGAAGTATGTCAAGGATGAAAGTCACATTCTAGATCACTCAGAATTGGAACTACAACCAGATTTATCCTACAAAGAGCAGCCGATGGCCATTCTGGATAGAAGTGTCAAAACATTGAAAATTGGGCAATACCATTGGTACTAGTTTCTTGGAATAGGCATGCCCCAGGAGAAGCTACATGGGAACGAGAGGATATTATTCGTGAACGTTACCCCCAACTCTTTCCATCTTAGTTGGTAAAATTCCTTACCCCTATTCTTGTCTGCCTTCACATCCCCATTATCGAAATTTCGAGGACGAAATTTTTTGATAAGGTGGATGGATTGTAACACCCCATCCTCAGAATATGTACACAGTTATATGTCCTGATTTTTGGAGCGTATTTTTTTTTTTTCTGTTATTTAAATTCTTACTCATATAGCAGTACTGCATGATTTGACCTTTTTGGTAATCAGATTTGATCGATTTCAGTTTCAAATATTATTTTTTAATATTCTTGATTTTTCATGATTTTCTGGAATTTTTCAGAATTTAATTGTAAATCTTCAAAACCGGTGTCGACCAGTGTCGCTGACCGACTTTCGGATTTTTAATTTACAAACGGAGTTGAAAATCTAGAAACGGCTTTCACAGTATTTCTTAAAATTATGATTTCTATCTAAATGATTTTTTTGAGAATTTTTAGAATTTATCAAAAATCTGGCCTACCCGGTGTAGACACCGTCTACAGTGGATTCCAGGATTTTTATCTTAAAAACGAGATTGAATTTCTAAAAATCGATTTCACTAAAAATCTTAAAATAATATTTATTATTTTTGGGAATTTTTGGGAAACTTTTCGAGATACTTTATTTTTCGGGCTTTTCCTAAATTTTCGGTGTTTTCTCAGATACCGGATAGTATCCAGATATTTTCCCACTTTTCTCTCTCCTCGCTAGACGCGAATTTCACCAACCTAGGATTCTGCATTTAATGCGGAGATCCTCTCCACGCCTCTCCATGCTGCATTTAATGCACTGCTAATCAATTCCAATCAATCCCAATCAAGTCATTATAACTTTTGTCCTTTTGTTAAACGCAGTTTTCGCATTTTCTTCAGGACGCGGCTTTAATTTCCGCGTTTGGCTCCTTATTTTGCCGAGACGCAGCTTTGGTGTCATGGGGGTGCAACATTCTTTGGAATGAAACGCAAGTTTCATCTAAAAGATGGAAATGACACATTATAATACTATTTTTTCCATTATATATTAACCCCCACTCTTTCTCTCTCTCTCTTTCACTTTTTCTCATCTTCCTTCTACATTTCCTGCAAACCAAAAACAGCAGCCCACTCCCTTGGCCGGCCACCACTCCTCCATTTCCACCACCATCTCCTCCACCACTCCTTCACCAAATCCTCCATCATTCTCCCCTCCATCTCCTCCTCCATTTCCAACAACTACACCATCTTCTTCAACCTCTTTTCACCAAGAAACATCAAGGGAACCCATCCTCTCCATCAACTTCACCACCTTTCCCACCACCATCTACACCACCTTAGCCACCACCAAGCATACCGTCTTCTCCTCCTCGTCATCCTCTTTCCGACGAACCATAGATTCGTCCTCCGAAGCATCGTTTGCAAAATCCCATTTTGTCAAATTGAACTATACTTGCACCATCAACCTCTCTCCTTCTCTTTTAGGGCCGGCCACCTCCTTTGGATTGGGGTCGAGCTCTTCTTCGTCGGCAACCTCTCCGTTGATTATTCCGGTAATCGTTTACGATTATTCCGGGAATCATTTAGGTGACAATTGCAACGACAACACCAACGTGACCACCACCATCTTCACTTCCACCATCACTTATACCATCACAATACCACCTCCATCTCTTTTGCTTCAACCACCAACAAAATCACCTTTCCCTTCCTCTCTGTTTGATTGCTAACGCGGAGCCCACTTTCCCGCGTCTGCCCACTTTCCCGCGTCTGCCCACTTTCCCGCATCTGCAACCCCACGTCTTCATCCTCACTTTACTGATTCATCCTTCTCCTTCTCTTTTTAATCTATAATCGCGTTGGTTACTTAAATTCTGGAACTTGGGATTTCCCGGTGTTACTTGAAGTTTTAGGCGAGTGTTCTCGCCTTCCTTCAGATTTTCCTACTTTGTCACGATTGACTATTATTATATCATTTTCCTGGCACACATGCATGCATCATTCTACTACTGGATACTTACCCCGCAATATCATATTGATACCTGACTTTAGATTGTCACATTTACGGGAATCTTGTACTTTCTATCCTGGATTATATGCGATGACTTGAAATGACAATACTCATGACTCTTTAACTCCTAATCTTGCCAGGCACTTGCTTTCCCGTAAATTGATAATTAAATAATAAATCATAAAAAGGAACAACTTGCATCGGGTCGGGGGAAATTTGCGGCTATCAATATATGTTCGTGTTTACAGTGGCACTAGGCATGTTGTGCAACTAAAATTTCCAGTCTGACCTGTGGGCCTCCAGGCGACTGAGGGGAGTGCTGGCTCCCTCCTTCTTGGTACCATCTTGATAAGGGCATTCTATAAGACCCTCCTGTAGGCCTTGCGGCCGGTTCCATGCACCAGCAATGGAACGTCCTGGACCGTGGTCCCGGGCATGTACGGGACCCACTGTAAACATTGTTCGTTGATACCCCCGTTGGTTTCCAATAACAGCCTCGATTTACTCATATGTGGATGTATGTGTACTGGGACGCTATTACACATACCTAGACATATAGGTAGAACGAGTAATAAGTATAAATATTAAAAATGGCAGAGATAGATTTATTCAGGCCTTATCACTTTCATTTTATGCCCCCATTTCTTACTTGCTGTACATGTACTCTCGACACAGTTATTGATGCTTAATATTATTTTGATCATATCAACACATGCATATACTTATCTTTACATGGCACTTGGCTTTCACCTACATAATTGTTAGGGAGTTTCTGACTCCCCTGAACTTGCATGTTCAGGTTCTGAAGCCTGGACTGAAGCGGAGCCCTCCACTGAAGATCAAGCTTATCTCTCGGAGCAGGCTGACTTGTCCTAGCTCCTTCTGTTCCTGATCTTCCTGCTAGCTTGGGGATCTCCTTCAGCCCGTGAGCACCTTTTGCTGTACAAACTGTAAATTTCACTTTTGTACTTGGCTGTGATATAATGTACATGTACCAGTATATCACGCTCTGTAATAACTTTGTAATACTTATGTTGGAATGTATATTGCTACGTGTTTCCGTACTCTGATTCTTGTCTGTACTGATGCTTAGCGTATATACGTGAGGGTATTTCTGACCTGCGTATATACGTCGCAGTAACGTCCCCGTACCCGCCGGATCGGGGCGTTACATATATCATCAATGAATTCACCATCAAGTATATAAAAACTATCATATTGTGAATTAAACAAATTAATCTTTGCTTTCTTCACTAGCGTAGTGCCTTCATGAGTGTTGATTAATTTTTTTTCAAATATCATAAGCGAATGTGCAATTTATGACCCTAGATATGTCATCATCATTAAGTGCTTGTAATAGGGCATAATGGGCTTTGGCATTGGCCTCAAATTTCTTAACGGTGATTTCAGACCATGTGTCCTCATCACCCTCGCGAATAAAAAAGATTTGGTGATGGTCTTAGCTATGTGGCTTTCTAGAGATTGCAAGAAAGCTGTCATCTTAACTTTTCACATGGGAAAGTTAAGCCCATCAAACTTGGGTGGGGTCTTAATGTTATAGTTCATGAGTGTGTGTGTAGCAAATAATGTGATTAGAAAAGATAGGATCACTTTATGATGGTTAAACTGATAATCAAGAGATACCAATTGAAATCACCTAAAGGTGGTGAATAGGTAATGTGCTAATTAAATGCGGAAATTAAAACTTAACAAATAATTCTACAAAAGTATAACTATAACAATTAAAAAGAACAACTTTTTGTCGATTCAACACCAAGAAATGAAGTCGAATTCCCACTGAAGGGCTCTAAAACTTCTCCTCAAAATTTCCCTGAATAAGAGTTGAGGTGCTTAATTGTTTTCTTGGTTTAAATAAGTGCAAGCCATATAAAGCAATATCAGGCATACAATATAATCAAGTATAAGTATGCAAGATATAAATAAGAGTGAATAGAGCTGAGTTGAGAGAGAAAGAAGAGCAATCGCAAACACGGGAGATTTGTTTCAAGTTCGATCAACTTGCTCTATGTCTCCGTCTTTACTATGCACGACTCCGCAAGATTACCCAACACTACAAGTTCTCTCAAGAACTTTCAAACCCGCAAGTCCTCACTCGTTCCCGCAAGAACCAAATACATGAACCTGCAAGCTTGCTTCGAGGTCGCAAGCTCCAACTACTTGAAATGAAGAACAACTTGTGACCAACACTCTTGACCATAAACAAAACTCTCACTACAAGATTCTTATAGAATAGATATAGAAGAGACTGGCTCAAGTTTGTGCGAGAAAACTAGGGACTTGAAATTTAAAGCTCAGGAAAAACTTTTGGGAAAACTCTTTTAAGGATATGAAAATTGGTAGCACAAACTTCTCTTTCAAAACTAAATACTTCTCCCAAAAACTTGTTTTTTCAAAACTTGCTCAAAAACTTGTTAACTTATTACAAATGGGCACTGTTTATAAGAGAGGGAATATAATCATTACAGATTAATCTCAGTCATTAAAATCATGATTAAACCCTAAAAGTAAGAAATAACCATTTAAAATAAAATAAAAAATTTAAAACAAAACTAGCCATTTAAAGGCTTTTTATCAGTTCTGGAAGACTCCCGGTCGACCAGGAGATCGACCATCAATGCCTATAATTTTTTGATTGTTGCAGTGGGTTGATCGGCCAGAGCGCCACTTTGAGCTCAGAGTTAGCGGTCGACCCGCCTGGCTCTGCCAAAATAGGCAGCAACTCTTAGTAAACTGGGCCTAGAGCTAAAATGCTCTATACATGTTGTGCATATCCGATCGACCGCGCGGTCGACCTACAGAGCATTCCGCTATGCGATCGATCGGTCTCAGCCCAAAATCTCATTTTCTTAAAAACCCTTTTAAAATTCTAATAAATTCTCATAAATTTTACAAAAATAAGTTCTTATAAATTCTATTGGGCACACAAATGTGTGATTAAAAATTATCACGTATTACAAACATTTGAACTTTTTTTTTGTAATATCAAATACATTTGAAAACATAAAAACAAGTTAAACAAAATTCAAAACTATTTTGTATAAACCACAAACTCAAAACTGAAACTTTTGATCTTGAAAATTAATATCAAACTTTGGGGGGTGCGTGTGTAAGCTTGAGTAATCAATTCTAATCTAAACTTTACAAGAATCTAAATAACCTTACAAAATGAGTCTTCTTCTTGATATGATCTTCCTCTTCATTTTGACTGATCAAACGTGATTCTTGTTGAGTTTGACTCGTTTTTGAGTACATGATGTGTTCTTTATACTTGGGCTCTTGAATCTATACTAGCTAGCTTCAAAACTTGATTTTGAGTCTATTACTATAGCTAAACACTAAATCTTGATCTTGATTAAACCTAAAACTAAAATAACATAATTTTATTAGTAATATAACTATATGAGTTAGTCATCATCAAAAGTAGAGTGATGGACTTTTTGGCCAACAATCCATTCTACTCACCTTATCAAGATAAGGATGATGTCAAATATTGAAATTTCGTATTTATAAAATGGTTACAAAAAGGTTCTTTACCAGAGAACAAAGCATCCTAATCTGTCTCACCATTTATTTTCTTAATATTCCTAAATTTTTATCTTTAGACAGATCATTATTGCCTCAAATTTATGATTAAAATATAGAATTTTTTCTCTATACATGCAACTTGTTCATGTTTTCGCAAATAATACATGCATTATAGATCTTTAACTTGGAAAAGATGTAAGTACTCAATATGAACTTGAAAATTTTATACAATTAGAAACACATTTCAATATCTCTTTTATAGCTCAATATACAAAGTGTGTATCATCTGATTTGAAGTCTAATTTAAAATTCTACAAGGAAAACTAAAATAGTTGTGAATAAAATATGATAATATTTATCATCATGTAATCATTTTCTTTAAATTTCTAGAGATGTATACACTTGATGAACAGTCAAAATAATCTCCTTACTGATAATGTAAAATCTTTATAAAAAAACTTAAAGATTCTGATTAGTAGATGACTATGTAAACATAAATATTGCTCTAGTCATTTTAATTTTAAATACATCACTATAGAATCATGCAATCATAATTTCTACATAATTCTAACTTTTATAACTTCATAACTTTATTGTTGTTAAAATCATGAGATCTCACTAAATACGAGGCACTAAAGGTAGCCGTTAAAAATTGAGATTATATGAATAATAATGCATTGTCATAATGGTATCTATTTATTTATTTAAATTTAATATAACTGTTAGCCCAAAGGCCCATCACTCTAGTTTTGATGATGATTAACTCATTTTGTTATAGTACTAATGATCTTGTGTCTATATTGTTTCAGATTTACGATCAAGATCTTAGTAGGTGTTTAGCTTCAACAAAAGAGTTTTGGAGCTAACACATATAGATTCAAAAGCTCGCCGTCAAGATCGCGTCTAGCACTCGGTTAGAGTCAAGCTCACTTGGATTGTATTTGGATCGAGTCGACTTGAAGAAGGAGCTCTACAAGAAGATTTCGATTTGTGTTTAGTTTAAGTTTGTATTTAGATCTTGTGTAAAGATAGATAGTGTTGATATGCTCAAGTTCACACACATACACACAAGTTCAATATGTTTGGTTTTCGATTTAACCTGTTTTGGATTTCTAGTTCACATATATTTGGTTTTCATGAATAGATAGAATCAAAATAAGTTTATATAGTTTAATGCATATTGAATTTCATCTATGTATATGTGCCTCATATATTTGAAAAAACTTATTTGATGTTCTATTTCATGTGTTTAGAGTTTTGTAATTAACAAAACTTATTTTGGATTTATTATCAAAAACATAGATATATCTTTTATATGTGTTGGATTCTATCCATACATTTTATGCTTCAAAAGAGTTTTAATATCATGCTTTTTGTATCTATACAAGTTTGGGAAAAAGCAGATTTCCATTTCAAAGTTTGATTTTCTGAAAATACCAATTTTGTGTTTAAGCTTAATTTCTATATCACAAAAATAGTTCAAATGGTTTATAATATGTGTTGATTTTTAGTCACACATATTTATTTTTAAATATTTATAAGAATCTATTTTTATAAAATTTATGAGAATTTATGGAATTTTATTGGAGTTAAAATGTTTAAGTTTCAAGTCCTTTAGTCTCTATCAGAACCTGCTGGTGGTCAACCGGACGGTCGACCGGACCGGTTGATCGATGTGCACGAGGACATGCATAACGCTAGCCTAGAAGGCCGGTTGATCGGGCGGTCGACTGACTGTAACTACCCAACTCTCGGGTAGTGCCGGTCGACCGAGCGGTCGACTGACAGGTTAGGGCCGGTCGACCGGAGCGCTAATGGTCAGAAATATGACCATTGGACAGTTAACCGGAAGGTCAAATTTGACATTTTCTAGTTGCCAATGGCTAGTTTTTTGAGAAGCTAGAAATAGCACTTCTCTTAGGCTGTTTTCAACAAGATTTCAAAGAGCCTTTCTTCTCATCTTTTTAAGTGTTTAGCAACAAGTTTTAACAGAGTTTTTGTGCCAAAAAGATTTATCTTTTATTTGTTTTAAAGTGTTAGAAAAAATCAAAGAAAAGAGAGTCTTTGGAATTGATTTTGATCTTTACTTCAATATCTATTTGGTGTTTTTCCCAAATATTTTTCTGTTGTTTTCTCTCCAAACACTTTGTTTTCTCACACTTGAGCTATCATATCTAATCCTATATATAGGATCTTATTTTTTGTGAGAAAAATTATTTGTGGTTTATTATGATCACCAAGAGTTGTTTGTGGTCTATTGTGGTCACCAAGTTTGCAATCTTTCTTTACTTTGGCTTTGTGTATTATCCCTCTTGTGTAGAGGTGATTGTGGTTGAGTTTTAACTTTATGCCTTAACCCTCTTGTATAGAGGTGAATGTGTTTGTGTTTTGGCTTTGTGCCTTATCCCTCTTATGTAGAGGTGAATGAGTTTTCGCTTTGTGTCTATCCCTCTTGTGTAGAGATGGTTGTATTTGAAAGAGGAGTAGTATACTCCAAGCATAGAGTTGTAATTCCTTGGTGAAGGTCCCTTTGTGGAAGGGATTAGAGCAGCGGCTCGAACTTCGAAACATATCTTGTTGTTTATGTTAGATCCACTATCTTTAACTTTATCTCTCTTATATCTTGCATTACTTTATATTGTTCATATTCACATACTAGATTTAGTTTGTGTGTTGTCCACACTTGTGTTGAACTAAGAGAGCTTCATATAGCACCTCAACTCTTAATCTAAAGGAATCTCGAGGAGATAGTTCAGAGCTCTTTACGAGAAATTCAGCTACACTATTTGGTTACACATAGTGCATTGTAGTTAAGTTTTAATTCCGCATCATTTGTCATTAGATTTGCTAGTACACCTATTCACCGCCTCTAAGTTTATTTCTATTGGTATCAAAGCCTATACTCCTAATATTCGGTTTAATCACCTAGGAGTGAGATCTTGGATTGCTAATCTAGTATTGCATTTGCACACATATAGTCTATAAACTCATGGATCATCATGCCCCTCCCATGTTTGATGTTTCTAATGTCGATATGTGAAAATTTAGGATGAGTGCTTATTTAAAAACCCTAGGTTTACATGTCTATTTTGTCACTATCAAGAAAACTTATTTTGATAATGACAAGTACATTAAAGCTAATGCACAAGCCTTAGGGCACTTAGGGGCACACTTAGCAAAGATTATCTTCCTATTGTTTCTCATTGTGATTTCGCTTTTACAGTGTGAAACACATTGACCTCTCCCGAGCTACAAACGACAAACAATGTGGAGAAAGAATCTAATAGAGAAGAGTCCGAACAAGCTTGCTTTATGGTTCAAGGGAATGACTCTCTTGAGGTAATTTTGAAAACTCAACTAGATGATAATGCTAATTCTTCTTGTGATGATAACATGAATGCACATGCATTGAATGAAAAACTATCTATATTTTGTGAAAACTTGCTTTCAAAGTATAAAACTTTGAAAAATAAGTGTTTTAAATTAAAAGAAAATAAAAATTTTATTTTCAAAACTAAACATGATTTTACAAGAGAGAGTTGAGATTTCAAGTGAAAAAGACTCCTTGAAAACCCAACTTGATCTTGTTTTAAAGGAAAATAAAATTTTGAAGAATAAAAATAATTTTGATATTATTTTGAAGAAAAATGAAGTTTTACCTTCAAAACTTGAAATTGTATTAAAAGAGAATGATTCTTTGAAAAATAAAATGCTTTCAATTTCAAAAGAGCTATTTTAGTTTCAAAAGAAAAATATTTCTTTGAAAAATGATTTAGAATCCCATGTTTATCATGCTACTATAACTTCATCATTTTGTGCTTCTATTACATGCTCCACATCTTCTACTAATGTTGAAAATGATATATGTATGTTGAAGAAGAGTGTATATTGTTTGGGCTCCACTTTGAGCCAATGTGCCATGAACCACACACAATTAGAATCTATGTTTCAAAAGAAACATACTCCACATATTCATGCACACAAACAACGACATACACATGCTCATCATGCTCACACACATGATTCTATGTATGCTTATGTGGACACTTGTACACATTGTGGACGTACGGGCCACCTTACAAAGTTTTATTTTGATAGAGTACATAATTCAAATTTTGCAAATAAGTTTGTTTGGGTTAAAAAAGGTGCTAACCCTCATAAACTCAAGAAAGTGTGGGTACCAAAATTCATCTCTATTGTATTTAATGAAGGTGTGGGCTCTCACTTGACGTGAGGGTATTGGTGCCTTGATGGTAGATGCGTTTGAGCTTGATGGATACTGCATTAGATGCATCACCTTCAAGGATGTTTAGTGGGAGGACCACCATGGTTTGGAGACCTAGAGATTAGTCCTATTGATTTTGGTAACTATCTCTAACTCCTTATATTGTTTACATGCTTTCATATAAATATTTTTAGCATGTCTTGTTTTTATCCTGATGGTCATGTTTGTTTTGTGATTCATGTGGTGATTACTTATTTAGATGTAATTTTTATTAAAACTTGTGTTTATACTTGTACACGTAGTGAGCTACACTTGGTTATTATGTGTTTGTACTTCATTGCTCATTCGTACTCATTACATGTACATGTATGACCTAATTTTGATGATTCTTTCATTTATACTTGTTTTCCCTATTTCTGTATATGTTTTCATAAAAATGTGTTTATCTTCAAATATATATATATATTAATTTTGTCTAAAACCTTTAAATATACATGTCTATCCTAGAGTCACTTGTTTTTCATGCAATTTTTTTTGGACTTGTTTATGTTTGAGATATGTATGTATACTTTTAGTTTCAATAAAATATACATATACCTTGAAGCATATTTAGTTTTGATGATTTCTTGCTTTTGATAAAAGAAAATTCATATGAGCTTCAATGCCTTATTTCTATGATTTTATTGATTACATGAATCTTATACTCTATGTTTGGTGTTTAGTCATGATTTTTGAGTCTATATATGCTTTATTGCTATTTGAATATCGATGGTCATGTGATTTTCATATTTTATTTCTTACTTGAAGGATTTAATACTAGTTTTCAAAATTATCTTTAAACTAGTCTTTATTCTTCAATTGATAGTGATTATTAAATACGTTAAAATATTTTCAAATCATATTTTTAAAAACGCCTACCTTCTAAGGGCGGATGGTTGGGCGACCATGCCTTGTATCCCTTATTAAATATCTTTTATCATGTGCATGAAAAGGGGGGTAGGTCTGAGTTATGCACATGATCTTCATGTTATTTCATTTTTATATACTCATATTTGTTTTCTTATATATATGCTTCAAATTTCAATTAGTATCAATTTCAATTGGTATTTCAAATTTCATACATACATATATATATGATTTGATTGTGCTTATATCACAATATCTTTACATTCTTAAATCACAAATTATGTTTATGATAAGCTTGATTTTATTCGAAATGTTAATTGGTATCTTTACAAGTTTATACATTAATTTCAATTGGTATTTATTTGGTATCAAAATGTACCTCATGTTTCACTTTCAATTGGTATCAAAATATATTATTGGCATTTAAAATTTTTTTTTACAAGCGGTACCAACTTTTGTTTTTGTTAACTACAATTTGATTTCATTGATATCATAATTATTTTGTTGACTTCAAGAAATTTCAAAAATTTATTTTAAAAAGTGGTTTCAAAATTTGTTTATATATATTGCCTATATGCAAGGGAAGCTTAACATCTTCTCTATATATAGATTCATGTTGAGATATCTCAACATTGAGGAGCTTGACTCTCTTCTTTACGTGCTACACGTGTGTAGGGAGGCTTAACATCTCCGCTTATACATTGTATATTATACTTTATATGGGTTAGGGTCTAGTCATCCCTTCTCCATGTAATGCATGTATGTTATATATGCATGCTTAATACCTATATACATGCATGCTTAATGCCATTATTTATGCATATATGTTTTGTTTAGTTTATGTATTTTATTGAATAATTTATTTGTTTATTTCTATGCATGAGTTAAGGGGGAAGATTCTATGAAGCTTATCTTTAATCCATGCATATATAACTCCATGAGTTTTGTCATCATCAAAAGGGGGAGATTGTTAGCCCAAAGGCCCATCACTTTAGTTTTGATGATGATTAACTCACGTAGTTATAGTACTAATAATCTTGTGTTTATATAGTTTCAGATTTACTATCAAGATCTTAGTAGGTGCTTAGCTTCAACAAAAAAGTTTTGGAGCAAACACATGTAGATTCAAGAGCTCGCGTGTCAAGATCGCATCTAGCACTCGGTTGGAGTCAAACTTATTTGGATTGTGTTTGGATCGAGTAGGCTTGGAGAAGGAGTTCTAAAAGAAGACTTCAGTTTGTGTTTAGTTTAAATTTGTATAAAGATAGATAGTGTTGATATGCTCAAGTTCATACACACACAAGTTCAATATGTTTGGTTTTCAGTTTAATCAGTTTTGGATTTCTACTTCACATATATATAGTTTTCATGAATAGATAGAATCAAAACAAGTTTACATGGTTTAATGTATATTGAATTTCATCTATATACATCTGTGCTTCATATATTTGGAAAAACTTATTTTGATGTTTTATTTCATGTGTTTAGAGTTTTATAATTAACAAAACTTATTTTGGATTTATTGTCAAAAACATAGATTTATCTTTTATATGTGTATTAGATTTTATCCATACATTCTATACTTCAAAAGAGTTTTAATACCATATTTTTGGTATTTATACAAGTTTGAGAAAAATCGGATTTCTATTTCAAAGTTTGGTTTTCAGAAAATACCGATTTTGTGTTTAAGCTTAATTTCTATATCACAAAAATAGTTCAAATGGTTTATAATATGTATTGATTTTTGGTCATACATGTTTATTCTTCAAATATTTATAAGAACCTATTTTTGTAGAATTTATGAGAATTTATGAGATTTTTTTGGAGTTAAAATGTCTAAGTTTCAAGTCCATTAATCTCTGCCAGAACTTGTCTGGTCGATCGGACCAGAGGTCGGTTGACCGGACCGGTTGACCGATGTGCACGAGGACGTGCACAAGGCCAGCCTAGAAGGTCGGTCGACCGGGCGGTTGACCGACTGCAACTACCAACCCTCGGGTAGTGCCAATTGACCGGGCGGTCGACCGACAGGTTAGGCCCAGTCGACCAGGCGGTCGACCAAAGCACCAACGCTCAGAAATATGACCTTTGGATGGTCGACTGGCCGGTCGACCGGAAGGACAATTTCAACCTTTTCTGGCTGCTAACGGCTAGTTTTTTGAGAAGCTATAAATAGGGCTTCTCTTAGGTTGTTTTCAATAAGATTTCAAAGAGCCTTTCTTCTCATCTTTTCAAGTGTTTAGCAGAAAGTTTTAAAAGAGTTTTTGTGTCAAAAAAATTTATCTTTTACTTGTTTTAAAGTGTTGAAAAAAATCAAAAAAAGAGAGTCTTTAGGTAATTGGTTTTGATCTTTACTTCAATATCTATTTGATGTTTTTCCCAATTGTTTTTCTTTGTTGGTTTCTTTCCAAATACTTTGTTTTCTCACACTTGAGCTATCATATCTAATCCTGTCTATAGGATCTTATTTTTGTGAGAAAAATTATTTGTGGTCTATTGTGATCACCAAGAGTTGTTTGTGGTCTATTGTGATCACCAAGTTTATAATCTTTTCTTTACTTTGGCTTTGTGCCTTGTCCCTCTTATGTAGAGATGATTGTGATTGAGTTTTGACTTTGTGCCTTATCTCTCTCATGTAAAGGTGATTGTGTTTGAGTTTTAACTTTGTGCCTTATCCCTCTTATATAGAGGTGATTGAGTTTTGGCTTTATGCCTATCCCTCTTGTGTAGAGGTGGTTGTATTTGAGAGAGGAGTAGTGTATTCCAAGTGTAGAGTTGTAATTCCTTGATGAAGGTCCCTTTGTGGAAGGTCCTGTGTGAAAATAATGAAAATCTTTCTGTGAAGGCGGGGACGTAAAGCAGTGGCTCGAACCTCGAAACATATCATTTTATTTGCGTTTGATCCACTATCTCTAACTCTATCTCTCTTATATCTTGCACTACTTTATATTGTTCATATTCATATGCTAGATATAGTTTATGTGTTGCTAACACTTGTGTTGAACTAAGAGAGCTTCAGATAGCACCTCAACTCTTAATCTAGAGGAATCTCGAGGAGATAGTTCAGAGCCTTTTACGGGAAATTCTGCTACACTCTTTAGTTACACATAGTGTGTTGCAATTAAGTTTTAATTCCGCATCATTTGCCATTAGATTAGTTAGTACACCTATTCACCCCTCTCTAGGTGTATTTCAATAACACTAGCCATTACGATCTTATTAAATAAAACCAGTAAAGCTTATTAAATGAGAGAAATTATGCTAATAAAAAATTAAATTTTTAAATAAGATTTTATGCAACAAACGTTCCTGCAACAATAAAGAATAACTTTTGATTAAATGAAATAGGACTATGAGCTTTTAAGTAAAAAAAAACTAGCAATTTTGTTAAATTTTCTAGTTTACATAAGCCGACATTGATAGCTTATGAGTTTGAAAACCAAAATCAAAAGCTAAATTTTGATGGTGTTCATCAATTAAATCATATAAATTTATAGTAATTTAAAATAGATAAATAACAAAAGGAAATCAATTAATAATAGAATTTCAAATTATTAGAAATTGGAATATTAAATGAATCAAATTTTCCTTCGTACTAATCATAAGAATACATAAAATCTCTGTTGAATGAGTAAATAAGTCATATTTCCAATATAGCTCCAATTTTTAAACAAATATTAAATTAACAGGAAAAATAAGATTTTCCTTGGAGTAGTTGTAAATTATACAGATATGATTGAGGAGAGTATCCTAAGTCCAAGATATATTTATTAATAAGATAAATAATTGAAAATTAATTCACAAATTATCTCTACTCATATAAAATGACAGGCCATTTGATTTGCAATAGTCAACTCCCGCACATCGGCCACAATCTGCACGATGGCTAAAATCATATCTTGCACACTGGTCTAATAATCCGCACATTGGCTACATTTAGCATAGTGGCAATATCAATAGTCTCACCCAGTTGTAATAACTTGCTCATTGGTTAATCTACACAATGGCAATTTGATAATCTCATATACTAAAATAGTGACAATATACTAACTCATGGATCTGTGACAGCCCATATTATTTTGTTTTATTATGATTCATTAAATTCTATTACATTTGTTTATTATGTCCATATTATTCATAAATTCTCAAAATTATGATCATGTCTAGGCAAGCATTTCATATTCTGAACTTAAACAAGATGTATCTTAAGGATTTATTCTATATTATCACAGTTATACTTTATACTAAAATGTGTTTTGCATGTGATAGAATATCATAATGATCATATATCTGAGTCATTCATAACTATACGATCTGAAGTTGTGATGTCTCATGGGCATTAACACTGCCATTCATAACCATTCATATAGAATATAATCATCCCTAGTAGTATCTCTAATGGCGTGATCATAGAGAACATTAAGCACATGTACCCATCTTTTTACAGCAATAATAGTATCTAGTACAACATTAGATGTTTGCAGCCAAAATATCAATTAATATCAATTAACGTTTAATATGGTCTGAAAGTATGATATGTCACCATGACGACAACATAATTGGCATACATCTATATTCAGATACATATCACTTTTATTAAGATGAAGTGTCATTAACTGTACAAAATAAATAAGTTATTTTACAATGTATTGCATCAGCATCACCAAATATTTTAACTCTCATTGTGTGTCTTCACTCAGTAACTAGTATTTTGTGACACAATATCTCTTCTCAACATAAAATATAAAAAATCAACAACATAATTGAATCACACCCATAAGAAATTATTTTAACAAAAGGAAATTTTGTGAACATTGGTGTAAAAATAAAATGAAAAGAAGTGACAAAAGAATGATATCATAAAGTGCTAGCTTCTGTCCAATGTAGATTTAGCAATGATCTTACATGCTAAGCTACAACTAGGAAATAGTTTAATGTAATATAGTGGTAGGAGAAAGAATGCAAAAAAGAAACAAAGTGTTCAACAGTAAAGAGCACCAGATAAATCACAAATCATGTCGAGCAAATGAGCAAAATGAATCAATCGCCAAACTAGAACATCAAAATCTAATTGCATAAAATATTGCATAATTACAATAGCAAAACTTAAGGAAATATAGATTCTTTAAATCAATCTTTTAGATTGTTAGGGTTTTTTATATTTTTCTAGAATTTTCGATATTGTAATATATATGAGGTAACTTTTAAACATAAATATCAAATTAAATCATAATATAGTATTCCTATGTAAACAAGTTAAAAATAGAAATTAAAAGGAGAAAGAGAAATCTAGTATGTGAGAGAGCAATCATGATATTACTCTAGAAGACTGATGTGCTTAGGCGTGAACCGACTATCATTAAATAGTGGTAAAAGCTCCCGGAAAGTACCAGCATCCGACTTGAGCATAAGAGGTCTCTGCTCAGAGTCAGAATAGTTGCTCACAAAAAAGAAAAGAAATCAGCGAGAATTATAACAAGAGAGAAGAATTTTGGTTATTACTTTTGAACGGGGAAGGCTTTATTTATAGCTTTCAGAACATCCCTCATTTTAACAGCAAATCGCAGAATATGGGCCAACGTGCTGGTTGTTGGGCAGATCTCGTGATTCTGAGAATAAGTCAAAATTGAAAAGAGAAAATAAAATAAAATAAGGCTCGGGCTCGCATCAACGTGTGTTGGCGTTGGCGCGACACGCACACACATTTCTGGTTAACCTGTCCCAAAACACATAACTCATAAGAAATAGGATGAGAAAGAAATTGTATATAAACCACTCTTTTTTCCATCTCTTATCCCATGTGGGACTAAACATATAGGCTAAAATGAACTTTAATGAGAAAACTCAAGCTTTTCTATGGAGTTGTGTAAACTTAAGCCCAACATGTTATTGATCGTCGCTTGCATGAAGGATAGAGTGTGTAATCTGCGGGAGGAAGGCCATGCATTTCGGGCCACAAACTTTTCTTTTACCTTTTTCTTTTGTGAATTTAGAGATCTGTAATTTTTGTCATGTGTGTACAATAGTGTACTGATAATGGAGTGAGTCGTAGAAAGTCTCAAATTTAAGGTCATGTTATGAATCATCTTATTTAATGAGATAATGCTAATCAGACCAAGATTGGTAATACTTGAGTTCTGATTGGTCGAAGGAAAGTAAAAATATGGAAAAAAAAAATGTTCTTTTTTCCCTCTCCTCCTAGACTCCTAGTTATTTCTGGTTGAGACTGTATAGCATCATATATAGTGTGAATATTACTGATCTGTTATAGAGAATTTTATAGTAAGTTATCTTCTGAGGAATGTAAAATTTTGTGATAGGTGAGATTATAAGTTCTATTTATAACTATTTTAGTGCAAGTAAACAACTATTTTGACAAGATGAGCGAAAATGGTAACTTAGTAGCATGGGGATTTGAATTCCCTTATTTACAGTTTTCGTATTGGAGGGATCTAATTTTGATTAATTTATGACAGTTCTGAATTAATTGACACTTTTTTTGTAAATAGCATTTTTTTAAAGAATAGATATCTCAGATATTGTCCAAGGAGCTCTGTCAAATGACGCATCAAAGCTTCAATGTTCTTGTCATTTTTTAAGATCAGACTGCACATCGTAATCTTCATGTTCTAAAATATATATGGATATATATAAAAATCACATGAATTGAAGTTTGTTTAACTATTGATCTAATGGTTCCATTTGTTTTATTGTTGAAAAATAGTTAAATTTTCAATTATTTGATACATGAGTAAACAAACTCTAAACCACATGATTTTTTTATACACGCACGTCTTAGAATATGAAGATCATAATATGTTATTGGATCATAAAAAAATAATATGAAGATTAGAATTTTAATGCGTCATCTAACAGAACATCTAAGATACATTTTTCTCTTCTTTTCTTCATAACAGATAGACATACTGATGTACAAGTCTATATAATGCATGATTACAAATGAAAGAATCCAAATCAATAATAATATGCTAGTATTTTTCAAGCAAGCATGGTGGTAAGTTACATGAGCCTCATTCCAAGCATATTTGATACCTTAAATTATTACATGCACATCAGATCATGTAATAAAAAAGTATTATTTTCGAGTGCTTACTATTAAATTGAAATTTTCTCATTACATCAAGATTGAGATATATATTTTTATACTCAGGTAATCTTGTTGCCGGAGCTAGAAAATGACTTACCATGCACCAAAATTGCATATAAATATATTGTAAAACAAGACAATTTCCAAAGTGATAAACCCAAGTGACTACTCATTTTGGAAATGTCTCCGACCAAGCACAAACTATAAATCTCTTTCCAACTAGTTGAGACATTTTGAGCTACATCTAACAAAATAAAATATGATGATTACAATGAATTTGCTACATCTAATTGGCATCTAATTAGTCACAACTTTGGGTTGTAATACTTGGAACTACATGTAACTCAACCAACATGGTTTCATTAAAAATAAAAAAAATTGTTGGCAAACAAACATGCCAAATTGTATAAAACCATGATCTTCTTATGTTTTTCACATTGGATCCCTACATTGCCAATATTTTAAACCCATGGAAGTTTGTTCAATCACTATCACGTTTGATTAGTGGGAATTGTCTTGGTACCCAAAGTGTGAATGTGAATTATTTCTAACCAACAAATTTTCTAGGAAAATTATATTTTCTAGGAAAAGAATGATAGTTGTTTTGTTGGCCCAGAGGCCTTCCACTCTAGTTTTGATGATGATTAACTCATGTAGTTATGTGTACTAATAATCTTTTGATTTTAGTTTCAGATCATTAATCAAGTTATTAGTAGGTGATTAGCTTCAACAAGATGATTTGGAAGCTTTCACATGTTAATTCAAGAGCCCGAGCGTCAAAGATCATATATAGCACTTGCTCGGCGGATCAAAGAGTTTTGAATCGAGTCGGCTTGGAGATTGCGCTCTACAAGAAGACTTTGGTACCTAATTTAGTTTTGTGTTTAGATCCAAATTGTAAAGATTAGAATAGTATGATATGCTCAAGTTCACAACACACACGTTTCATGTTTTGAATATTGGTTTTCGGTTTTTCGGTTTTAGGTTTAACCGATCTTGGTTTGCATGAATAGATAGATTCAAAACAAGTTTACATGGTTTAATGTATATTAGATTTGTTCTATATACATGCATGCTTAACTTCTTAGACAAACTTAGTTTTGACTTACTTATTCATGTGTTTTATGTTTTGGTATTTTTAACAAAACATATTTTGAAATTAATGTCAAAAACATGGATATATATATATATGTTTCATGTATATAGGATTATATCCATATACATCATGCCTAAATGTTGTTTAATATCATGTTTTTGTATTTGGATGAGTTTTGGACAAAACGTATTTTCTATTCAAAAATTCAAGTTTTAGAAAATACAGTTTTTGGTTTTTGGCAAAATTTCTATAACACAAAATAGTTCAAAATATTTGAGATTTGTGTTAAACTTTTCAACACAAGTTTGTATTTCAATGAAAAATGATAAAACTATTTTTGTGGATTTTTTAGAGATTTAATGGAAATTTTTAGGATTAAAAATTACATGTTTTTGCTGACCAGAACAGACTCTGCCAGGCTAGGTCGGTCGACCACACCAAGTAGCCGGTCGACCGTATCAGTCGACCGACGTGCACGGATACGTGCACGCTGGCTGCCTCATGGTCCGGTCAACCGCACGGGCGACCGACTGCGTGCATGCAACTCTCTGTTTGTTTCGGTCGACCGGGCGGTCGACCGGTAGCTGGCAACGGTCAAAATATGACCGTTGGCCGGTCGACCGCACGGTCGACCGTTAGGCCATTTTTGGCAGTTTCTGCTACCAACGGCTATATTTTTCTGGGGGCTATAAATACCCCATTAATGGCCAGTTTTTCATAAGATTTTTTGTGCGAATTTTTCCTGACTCTCTAGTGTTTTCACAGCAATCAAAGAAGTTTTTGGGCTTTATATTGAACAATCTATTTGGTGTTTTTGCTAGGGTTTGGAATATCAAAGAAAAGGGTTTTTGGGAAAAAGAGTTTTGATTCAACTTCTTCATCTTTGTTTCAGTTTTTCCCAAAGATTTTCTTTGTGATTTTGATTTCCATTCCATTGGTTTTCTCCACACTTGAGCTACATCTACTTTCTTATTCTATAGGATCTTTGTGTGGGAGAAAGAAATTGTTTATGGTTGTTGTTTAGACCACCAAGTTGTAAACCCAATCTTTTCTTGGCTTTGTGCCTTTGGGTTGTATCCCTCAAGTTGTGAGGTGATCCTTGTATTAGTTTATGCTAATCCCTCAAGTTGTGAGGTGATTGTTGTTGGCTTGGAGTTGTGCCTCAAGGAGGAGTTGTTTTTGTAAGGAGAGGAGTTGGGTACTCCTTGTAATTGTTAATGCCCCAAATCCTCGGTGGAGGTTCCCTTTGTGGGAGTCCTTGTGGACGAGCTAGTGGACTTAAAATCCTTCTGGGTGAAGGCGGAGATGTAGAGTTGGGTGCTCGAACCTCGAAACATATCTTGTTGTTTGCGCTTGATCCCTTGGCTCTTACTCTCTCTTTACTTTGTGCCTTGCATCTATTCATATTGTTCATTCATAATTATTTGCTTGGCTTGTTTGAGTGTGCATCTCTTGTTAATTGTAATTAGTTTTTAAATTCCGCATTAAGTCTATTAGATTAGCATAATCACCTATTCACCCCCCCTCTAGGTGATTTTCAATTGGTATCAGAGCCTCCCTCCTGATATTTAGGTTTAACCACCTAGGAGTGAGATCTTGGTTTGCTAATCTTCATTTGCATTCTCATTTGCACACATTTAGTTTGCACTCATGAATAGCCCTCCTATGTTTGATTTTGCTAGACATGACATTTGGATAGCTAAGATGAGTAGCCATTTAAAAGGCCTAGGACATCTAGTTTATCATGCCTCCACTCAAGAATCCCACCTAAATAATAGCAAGCATAAAAAAGCAAATGCATTAGCACTTCAAACACTTAGAGCATCTCTTAATGAATTTCTTTTATCCGTGTTTTCTCATTTTGATTCGGCTTTTGCAGTTTGGAGCATATTGACTTCTCCTGAGCTACCAAGGATTATCAACAAGTTGAGAAGATCTAGGAGAGATGAGTCCGACGAGCATTACCTCATGGTCCAAGGGAAAAACTCCCTTGAGGTACAATCGGATTCTCAACTAGATAATAGCTCTAGTTCCTATTGCTATGGTTTTTAGAAGCTTAAACTTTAAATATGGAACTTGCCACAAATCTTGAAAATTTCTTGGAAAAACACAAACTTTTGAAAGAGGATAATCTTGTTTTGAAAATGATTAAAGGATTTGTGCTCTAATTTTGAATTGGTTTTGCAAGAGAAGGAAGAGATTACTAGTGAACGTGACTCACTAAGATCTCAACTAGACCTTACCCTTAATGAGATTGATGTTTTAAAAAGCAAAAATGATTGTGATGATGTTGTGAAAAACAATGAGGTTTTATCTTCTAAATTGGATTTTGTTTTAAAAGATAACCTTGTTTTGAAAAATGAAATTGATTTCATTACTAAAGAATTGGATTTGTTTTTAAAGAAAAATGAATCTTTAAAATTGATATAGATTCTCATGTGTGCCACACTAGTGTAACTTCTTCTTCTAGCACACCTTTTGCATGCTCCACTTTATCTTCAACTATTGAAAATGACATAAATATTTTGAAGAAAAGTGTAGATTGTTTGGGCTCCACTTTGAGCCAATGTACTTTGAATCATACACGCTTGAAAACCTTGGTTCGCAAGAAACAAGTTCCATCTTTACATGTACACCCTCCACGGCATACACATGCTTCCACGGTCACCACCATTACATGTATGCTCATGTGTACACATGTACACATTGTGGTCGAAAAGGCCACCTTGCTAGATTTTGCTATGATCGTTTACATGTTGAAAATTTAGCAAATAATCTTGTTTGGATTAGGAAAGATACTAACCCCTATGGACCCAAAAGAAAATGGGTAACAAAGACCACTCCTTTGATTTTTGATGTAGGTGTGGGCTCTCGCATCACGTGAGAGTATTGGTGCCTTGAAGTGGATGCGTTCCGTGCTTAAAGAAAATAAATTTGGATGCATCACTTTCAAGGGTGTTTGGTGGAGGAGGACCACCATTGGTTTGGAGAACTAGAGAGGTGCCTTCATCGATTTTGGTATCATTCTCTAACTCCCGTTTTTATTTGCATGCTTTTCATATTATTGTTTATAGCATGTTTTAATGTTTTTTGATTATTATGATTATGCCATGATCATTAGATTAGTGATATACATGTTTATTTACTTAAGACACCCATGTTTTATATGGATCTATATTTAGTGTTCTCACCTTATTTAAACTAATATGTATGCCCTAGATCTAATGCACATGCATATACATAATGATCATATGGATGTTTTATGATTTTTGTTTTTGATGTTTAGAGTTTATTATGTTAAATGCCATAATTCTTAGACATTGACATGCATGTATAGCTTTTGAGATCACCCATGTTTAGATGGACACATTTGTTGTGTTCTCACTATTTGTTTAGCTATTATGTATTTCATGATTCTAATAGCATGTGGATTTTCTTCATGATCATTTTTATGTCTTTCATGTTGATTTATATCCCGTTTTATGCTTAATGATTTGATTACTTGTTTAGATGTTAGTTTTCATTAAGACTAGAATTTATACTTGTACATGTAGTGGGACACAAATAAATCTTTATATATGTTTGTGCTTGGATGCTTGTTTGTACCCATTAAATGTGCTAGTATAGTCTAGTTTTGATGATTCATGCATTCTAACTTGTATTCCTCATTTTGAATATGTTTCTATGATCATGTGTTTTAACTTCATGTATATGTCTATCTTGTCCAAACTATTGATTATACATGTACATCCTTGAGCCACGTGCCTTCATGCATATACTCTTGTGGACTCATTATGTTTAGGATATGTATGTATACTTTAGTTTGTACATGACATACATATACCTTGAAGTTTAAATCATTTTGATGAGTTTCATGTTTTTAGGTAATTTCAATTGGAAATGAAAATTTAGTTTCTCATGTTTTTATGTTTTTAAGGAATTTAATATGAGCTTAATTGAATATTTTCATGTTGATATGTGTCACATTATACTTGTACACTCACTTTATTAGTTTACTCATGATTTGTTTTCATGAGACTTTGATATGGGCTTCATAGACTTTGAGTGTTTAGTGAATGTGATTACATGTGTTTCATGTAAAATAATTTTGTTTTATTCCTTACTTGAAGGATTTCGTACTAGTTTAAAGTTTTTCCTATAACTAGTTCGTATTCTTCACTATGGTAGAGATTTTCAAACATACTACATTTTCAAACCTATTTTTGAAAACCCCTACCTTCGATGGGAGGTTGGATGGGAGATCATGTTCATGTATGCTTTAAAAATGAAAATCATTTAAAACTTTGAACCATGATTGGGAGGTATAGTAATATGATGTATACACTTGATCTTATTGTTATTTCAATTGGTATCATTAAATTCTTTCAATTGGTATCAATCTTGACATTTCTTGTATACTCATATATGTTTGTATGTATGTATGCTTCATTTCTAAAATATCAATTTCTATGGTATCTATTTTTCATACATATATATATTTTATTTGTGCTTATTATATCCCTATATTTTTAAGCACAAAATCTGTTTATGCTAAGCTTGAGCTTCAATTTTGTTTCAATTGATTACTTTTAAATTGGTATCAAGCCTACGCATTATTTTAGTTAGTATTTCATAAAGGGGGAGAAAATTTAACTTTCATATTTCAATTGGTATTTGTTTTCCACTCCCATACTTTATGATTGAAAATTTAAATTGGTATCATATGTTCAAAATGAAAAATATTTACAATTGGTATCAAATTTTTGTTTAGACATTCAAAATTTATTATGTTTAATTACAATTGGTATCAAGATTTTCATGTGTTTTGCTTAAAAATTGGTATCAATATTTTTTGTTTGTTTCCTTTTAATTGGTATCAAGATGCTATTCTTTAACGTATTTTCAATTGATATCTTAATTGTTTGTCACCCCTTATTTACATCATTTGTGTTTTAGACAAAAAGGGAGAACATCGTTTTATTGCTTTTAACCCTTAATGGATTCATTGTTTCGAACAATAAAAGGGAGAAAATTTTATTTGATTTAGTTTTGCTTTTACCCTTTATTGATGATTGATTCTTTGTATTAAAAGGGGTGAGAAGATTTTGTTTTGTTTTGGTTTTTACCCCCTTCTTGATGATTGACAAAGGGGGAGAAGGATTTTGAGTTTGATTGAGTTTTATATATGCATGTTTATATTTTGTATTATATTAAGTTTAGTTAGTTTAATTTTAATTGGTATCTAGAGCATGTTTTGTTTTTAAACATTTCATTGGTATCTAGAGCCATTTATTGTTTATGCATGATTATGCATTATTATTCATTGCATATTTATTGTTTCATGCATGAGTTAAGGGGGAGCTTCTTTGAAGCTTAACTTTAATCCATGCATATATAACTCCATGAGTTTTGTCATCATCAAAAGGGGGAGATTGTTGGCCCAGAGGCCTTCCACTCTAGTTTTGATGATGATTAACTCATGTAGTTATGTGTACTAATAATCTTGTGATTTTAGTTTCAGATTATTAATCAAGTTATTAGTAGGTGATTAGCTTCAACAAGATGATTTGAAAGCTTTCACATGTTGATTCAAGAGCCCGAGCGTCAAAGATCATATATAACACTTACTCGGCGGATCAAAGAGTTTTGGATCGAGTCGGCTTGGAGATTGCGCTCTACAAGAAGACTTCGGTACCTAATTTAGTTTTGTATTTAGATCCAAATTGTAAAGATTAGAATAGTATGATATGCTCAAGTTCACAACACACACGTTTCATGTTTGAATATTGTTTTCGGTTTTTTGGTTTTAGGTTTAACCGATCTTGGTTTGCATGAATAGATAGATTCAAAACAAGTTTACATGGTTTAATGTATATTAGATTTGTTCTATATACATGCATGCTTAACTTCTTAGACAAACTTAGTTTTGACTTACTTATTCATGTGTTTTATGTTTTGGTATTTTTAACAAAACATATTTTGGAATTAATGTCAAAAACATGGATATATATTGTTTCATGTATATAGGATTATATCCATGTACATCATGCCTAAATGTTGTTTAATATCATGTTTTTGTATTTGGATGAGTTTTGGACAAAACGTATTTTCTATTCAAAAATCCAAGTTTTAGAAAATACAGTTTTTGGTTTTTGGCAAAATTTCTATAACACAAAAATAGTTCAAAATGTTTGAGATTTGTATTAAACTTTTTAACACAAGTTTGTATTTCAATGAAAAATGATAAAACTATTTTGTTGATTTTTAGAGATTTAATGGGAATTTTTAGGATTAAAAATTACATGTTTTTGTTGACCAGAACAGACTCTGCCAGGCTAGGTCGGTCGACCATACGGTCGACCGCACCAAGTAGCCGGTCGACCGTATCAGTCGACCGCACCAAGTAGCCGGTCGACCGTATCAGTCGACCGACGTGCACAGATACGTGCACGCTGGCTGCCTCATGGTCCGGTCAACCGCACGGGCGACCGACTGCGTGCAGGCAACTCTCTGTTTGTTTCGGTCGACCGGTAGCTGGCAACGGTCAAAATATGACCGTTGGCCGGTCGACCGCACGGTCGACCGTTAGGCCATTTTTGGCAGTTTCTGCTACCAACGGCTATATTTTTCTGGGGGCTATAAATACCCCATTAATGGCCAGTTTTTCATAAGATTTTTTGTGCGAATTTTTCCTGACTCTCTAGTGTTTTCACAGCAATCAAAAGAAGTTTTTGGGCTTTATATTGAACAATCTATTTGGTGTTTTTGCTAGGGTTTGGAATATCAAAGAAAAGGGTTTTTGGGAAAAAGAGTTTTGATTCAACTTCTTCATCTTTGTTTCAGTTTTTCCCAAGGATTTTCTTTGTGATTTTGATTTCCATTCCATTGGTTTTCTCCACACTTGAGCTACATCTACTTTCTTATCTATAGGATCTTTGTGGGGAGAAAGAAATTGTTTGTGGTTGTTGTTTAGACCACCAAGTTGTAAACCCAATCTTTTCTTGGCTTTGTGCCTTTGGGTTGTATCCCTCAAGTTGTGAGGTGATCCTTGTATGGTTTGTGCTAATCCCTCAAGTTGTGAGGTGATTGTTGTTGGCTTGGAGTTGTGCCTCAAGGAGGAGGTTGTGTTTGTAAGGAGAGGAGTTGGGTACTCCTTGTAATTGTTATTGCCCCAAATCCTCGGTGGAGGTTCCCTTTGTGGGAGTCCTTTGTGGACAAGTTAGTGGACTTAAAATCCTTCTGGGTGAAGGCGGGGATGTAGAGCTGGGTGCTCGAACCTCGAAACATATCTTGTTGTTTGCGCTTGATCCCTTGGCTCTTACTCTCTCTCTTTACTTTGTGTCTTGCATCTATTCATATTGTTCATTCATAATTATTTGTTTGGCTTGTTTGAGTGTGCATCTCTTGTTAATTGCCATTAGTTTTTAAATTCCGCATTAAGTCCATTAGATTAGCACAATCACCTATTCACCCCCCTCTAGGTGATTTTCATGTTTCTCTTTGCGAGAATTATTTTAAATTGTCATCTGAAGACATTTTTTTAGAAATTTGAAAAGATTAATACGTAAAAGCATATAGGTGTAAAAAAAGTCAGTTCTGATTACTTTAAAGCTCAATAGATTTAAGGGCCTTTTTGGCTGGGAAAATGATTTGAAAAAACTGATAGTGAGATCCACAAGATCATTTTTCTTAAAAAAAATTTGATGGTGGGAAACACACTGTCAGATTTTTACTCAATTTTCAGCCTCCTTTTAGTGCCGTTTTGCCGACATCAACATCACTTTTCTCATTTCCAAATTTTTTCAAACAAACAACATTTTGTAAAATCAGTGAAAACTGTCACTGAGACCTATAAACCCTCACTTTTTCAGCAGCTCATGCAATCCAAATAGACGCTAAGAATAATTAAGCGTTTGTCCGTACACTTAGCTAGAGAGAATTTTCCATGTGCCCTAATATAATTAACTAATTTATTTATTTATATACACCCATCTATTATATGGCATAAATTATACAAGGTCATTTTCACTTACATCCCTTGGTTCCTCCATCTGACCAAATAAAGTTTGATGATTAGGATGACTCTTGCCTCAACAAGACAGTTACATATGTAGTTTGAGTTGTTTTGGTTGGAGCCATGTGTAACCCAAGTTATAACATGTACATAAAATATATAGAATATTAGGGCAACTTGCTTTGGAACAACATGATCTAATGTCCTCTAGATTTGGATCCCTACAAAGCTTGCTTATTTAAATTACATGGTGGTTTTGTTCAATCACAAGCCCATGATTATCCCCCGGAGTCTTACATGCGCCCCCAACATGTTCTTTTTGTATATAAACCCTCTTGTTCTGTACTATTTGATTTTAGCCGCCGTTACGAGTTTACAAAATAATTATGAGAGAAATTGATTTACCATTTTTTTTTTTGAAAAATTTATTTTTCCTAATGAATGAGGTGAATGTATATGATAGAAAGTTATGCCTACCAAAGAAAGTTCATGGGTACATATAAATATTTTTATGAAAAACATTCTAGATTCAAGCATACAAGTAGTGAATAAGAAAGTCTCACTACTATGAATGGTTCAGTTTTGAGATACTGATGAAATAGAAAGCGTGGTAAAACTAATAACCAAATGGGTTGAATATATGCAAAAACCCTACTCACCGTTTATTACCTTTCCATGCCACAAAAGTGCAAAATAAAAAATTACAATTACGGCTTACAACGATGAACTAGATAAAAAGAGATCGTTTGAGGGGCATAGATGCAAAAACATCAAAGAGCTCCGTTTCGAGTTCCAACGATATAACAACAAACTTCGAGATAAATAAAAAATATTATTTTTTAGAAAAACCTTAAATAAAATAAAACTTTTATTATGAGAAAGAGGGGAAAAAAGGGGGGGAAAGAGACAAATCTTTGCTGTCGCACGTGGGGACCATCTCCCGTAACGTGTTGGCCCCCCGGGGTTTGCAAAGGGTGAGTGTGGGGCCCACTCCCGTGGGTGAATGGTCCAAGATTCCCCCACGTCCGCCAATGCGCTCTCATCTCAACCGTCTATTACCGACCGGACTCCAAGGTTCCCTTTCTACGGTCCCTGGCACCGCCACGTGTCCACTACAGTACACTATACGGAGAGCCCCCGTCAGGATAAAGCCTCCACAATTCTCCTGGTATAATTCGGTGATAAAATTCGGACAGGGGATTATTCGCGTTCAGCTCAAAAGCAAGCAATTTTTTTTCCCATTTAAGGGCCTGTTCAATTGTTGTAATTGGCCGTAATTCGTAATTGGTAAACGCTTTTACAGTTATAAATGAGCTACATGCATGTAAGTTTTTCGGTATTTGATTGATAATATAAAATTGAAAATTAGAAAGTGTATTGTATTTTAAGGTGTTTGGTTGTCATAATGTAAGTTGTAAGTGAAAAAGTTGACCAGAAAATTAACTGATTGATGATTTAAAAATATTAAAAATTTCAATAAATATTAAAAATAGAAATTATTAAAATATTAAAAAATAATTAATTAATTATTAAACAAGTATATTAAAAATATAATATATTAAATAAATAATTAAAAAAATTAAAAATTAGTAAAAACTAAAATTTAAAATATAAATATTAAATAATTAAAAATATAATCTAATAATCAAAACTTATTAAATTTACATTAAATATTACTAATCTATAAATAAAGTAAGAATTAAAATTCAGTGGAATACATTATATTAATCTAGAAATAAAAAAGATTAACCTAGTAATAAAAAAATTCTGATATTAAAAAATATTAATTTATTAATAAAAACTTTAATATACTAATTTTATTTAATCTAATAATTAAAAAAATTCTCATAATTAAAAAAATTAATTTAATAAAAAAATATTAATCTAATTACATTTAATTGTCTATAATACAGATTTGTATGACCACAAAATTAACTGTTTGTGCTACAAGTGGGTTGTAAGTGAGATTTACATGCCCACAAAATTAACTATTTCTGTTGCAAGTAGATCGTAAATGAGATGCAAGTGTATTTACGAATTACAGCCCAAATAAACACCGTAAAACTTACGTGGTCGTAAGTCACAAGCCACTTACGGCCTTTTACGACGAAACAAACACAACCTAAATGAAGACCGACCTTCAATCCAGAACTTGTCAAAACCCAATAAACGTAGTCTTACCAATAATCAATGTCTTAGGTACTCTATTTTTTGCTTGCTTTGAATATTTTGATCGCATATTAATAGTATTCAGTGTTTTTCTTATTCTCGAACAATTAAGCGGCTTTTACTTTTTACTTTTTTTTCTTTTTCTTGTCGTGACTGCAATACTTTCTTGAGCATAAAACTTTTCATAACTTGCTAGCATCTTTATCAGTAACTCAAGTCTCACTGGTATGATTTGAAATCTCGGTATCAGTCACAGTATTACAGTATCAGAAGTGATAATATCAACCTATTTTAAGATATTTTGTCACATTATATAACTTGCTAGCATCTTTATCAGGTAATTCAAGTCTCACTGATATGATTTGAAATCTCAGTATCAGTTTGTTGCAGATTGGGAAGCGAATAACGCTGGTTAGCTCTCGTTCTAGCGCCAACGAACACTGAAAGATACTTTAGGTAGGATAATACTCGACTCTAACGAGCAAATAACTTGAATTACGAGCAAAGAGAACAATTTGAATCCACGAGCAATTTAAAAGATAAACTCAATTATATTGATCAAAATTGAATAAAAGTTGTATATTAAAACAAAGATACAATGGTTTTATATAGGCAAATAAAAAATAAATAATACTATAATTAGGAAACCTAATTACATGAAAGAAAAATAAAACCAATCGAAATTCAAATCGGACTAAAAATCAACTTCTGCACAGAGTTGGATACGACTCACACCAGGCCTGTCGATAGTTATAGGAGCCATGTCGACAGACTGTATAGCCTCAACTCTCAGAAAA
>JAVJIF010028729.1:0-58001 GCA_038442645.1 Agave tequilana
GGGAGAAACGAGGGAGTCACTGTCATAGGTTTAATGTTAACGTAACAGCGAAATGTATATGTGGTCTTACCATTCTATGGATGAGAATTGGTAAGTGATTTTGGAGGTCTCGTTTTCACGGGGAGAAACGAGGGAATCAAATGGGAACAGGTCCCTTAGGATTTTTAGCAAATCCTCAGCTGTCAACGGGTTTGATATGCTTTATCAACTACCGTTGAGTCGGGCTAGCCATTTTATTCCCCTCAGCATGATGAGTTGTCGAGGACTTATGTTGGACTTAAAAGCAACATTTTCCTCTATCCTTAATCGTTAAGGATGTTGGATCATCTGGTTAATGTACGCATAACGTTGATTCGTCTTCGGGACAACCAGTGCACGACCAGATTCCTACTGGTTTATGGTTGTATAATCTCGCTTGGAGGAAGAGAAAGGCTCTCTTTGTGTGTACTTTGTACACGAAGGTCTTGATCAGAGGTGTAATGTTAACTTGATCATAAGAAGGATCCTTAATCAGGGATAATACTTCTTTAAGAACTTGCCATTGACCGGCATCATGAGTAGGTCGCCATCTGAAGTCATAAGGCGGTATGCTCCGTTTGAATAGACTGTTTCTATTACAAACGGTCCTTCCCATTTAGGCTGAAATTTGCCTTTGGTCTTATGCGTCATAATCATCGGTCGTCTGACGGCTAAAACCAGGTCTCCTTTCTGAAGACCCTCTGCTTGACCTTCTTATTGAAGGCTTTTGAAATTCGAGCTTGATACAGCTCAATATGTTGCTGAGCTTGTAGCCGCTTCTCATCTAGGGCTTCGAGCTCTTGAAGACGCAATCGATCATTATCCTCTGATGTGATCTTAGTCATTAGAACGACTCACAATGACGGCATCTGGATTTCCAACGGGATGACTGCTTCACACCCGTACACTAGGGAAAAAGGCGTATTGCTTGTAGGGTCCGAACCGTGGTTCGGTAGGCCCAAAGACATTCACCAAGCTTTTCGTCCCAATCTCGCTTATTCGAGGAGACGAACTTCTTGAGTAATTTGATGATCGTTTTGTTGAATGCTTCCGCCAAGCCATTAGCGGCGGGATTATAAGCAGTTAAAAGCCACATTCTGAATTCGGTATTTATCGCAGAACCGATAGAATACCTGGCTTATGAATTGGGGACCATTATCATGGATGATCCGCCTAGGGACACCAAATCGATGGATGACATGGTGCTTGATGAAATTACCACATTAGAGGTTTTGACTTCAACCAGTGGTATAGCTTCCGCCCACTTTGAAAAGTAATCGGTTATTGCCAGGATAAACCGGTGTCCTTTTGTCGAAGAGGGGCTGATTGGCCCTGCGACATCGATTCCCCATGCTTCAAATGGCCATGAAGCAACAGTTGGGTGGAGCAACTCTGAAGGCTGGTGTATGAAGTCCGCATGAATCTGGCACGCTTTACACCTCCGTGCATATTGGATGGCATCGGTTATCATGTTGGCCAATAGTATCCAAGCCTATGCAATCTGTCTTTAAGTTTTAGACCTGGCTGATGAGCTCCGCAAATGCCGTTGTGTGCTTCTTTAATCACTTCCTTTGCCTCTGAATTAGAAAGGCAACGGAGGAGGACACCGTCATATGAACGACGGTAAGTGTCTTCAGAGTTGGATCGTAGTAGAAACGGAGAGACCTTCGTCTGATAGATACCGCTTCTTTAGGATCGTCTGGCAGCAGACCATGTAAATCATAGTCTATGAGAGGAAATCCCATCTCTCGGCTCAAGATCCGCGGAGACATTATAGACTTCTCGGGTTCTTAACATATGCTTAGAGCATACAAGGTATCGAGTTGCCACTGTGAGGTGATACTCGGTGTCGGTTGGCAAGGCTAGTGTTGTTGCTAATGCAGCAAGAGTGTCCGCCTTGGTATTCTGAGATCGAGACACGTGCCCATGTAGAAACCTTCAAATAGGTTAGCAATTCGATGGCCGTGTGATAGTAAGGCACCAAGTCTTCGTGGCGAACTTCATATTCGCCTTTAACCTGATTGATGATCAGTTTTGAATCGCCATAGCTTCGAGGTAGCGTACCCCATTCCATGGGCGAGCTGAAGACCAATGAGCAGGGCATTATATTCTGCTACATTGTTGGAGCTTGACTCTGTCAGGGAGAATGCTCTGGGAAGGACATGATTTTGTGGGGAGATAAATACAACCCCCACTCCGGCAATAATCTTGCCTTTAGAGCCCTTCGCGATGCTCCATCGAAGAACATCTGCCACACTTCCTCCTCTGAGGTTACATTGGAGTCGAAGACTTCATCTAGAATATCCTCGTGAAGTTTTGAATGTTCCAGAACTGGATGAGCAGCCAAGAACTCTGCAAGGGCCTGACCTTTAACCGCCTTCTGAGGGGTAAAGATCATGTCGTATTGAGACAAAAGAAGTGCCCATTTAGCCAATCTTGAATTCAGTGATCCTGGCTTTGTCATGAAAGGCGCAAAGGATTCACTCTGGAGATGACATGTATGGTTTGGCCGACCAAATAATGTCGTGTCTTCTGAACGGCAAAGACAAGAGCTAAACACTCTTTCTCGATAGGATTGTAGCGAGATTCTGCTCCTACGAGAGTCCTGCTTAGATAATAAATGGTTTGCTCGTGACCATTGTCGTCCTTTTGAGCGAGGAGGGCACCGAGAGAATAGTCCATAGCTTTTACATAAAGCAAGAATGGTTTCCCTGATGTAGGGGCCACTAAGACTGGAGGCTTTGTGAGGTATCTCTTGATGTCTTCATAAGCTTCCTGGCAAGCTTGATCCCATACGAAGGAAGCACCCTTTTTCATGAGTCGGGTGAACGGTTGACAGCGCCTGAGAGATTTGCGATGAATCTTCTGATATAATCCGTCTGTCTTGCAAGCCTCTAAGCTCTTTAAGATTCCTCGGTGGATGCATGCTCTGAATGGCTTTGCTTTGTCTGGGTCAAGATGAATCCCTTTTGATGTAACAATAAACCCAGGAACTTGCCACTTGACACTCCCAAGAAGGATTTTGTCGGGTTCATTTTCAGTTGATGAGCACGCATTATATCGAACATCGTTCTCAAGTCACGAAGATGGTCGTTCTTGTTGCGGCTTTTGACAGCAATGTCGTCGACATAGCATTCTACATCCGTTTTTCGGAGATGATCACGAAAGATTGTACTCATTGCCCGCTGATAGGTTGCTCCGGCGTTCTTTAGCCCGAAGGGCATCACGGTGTAGCAGTATACCCCCAAGGGTGTTCGGAACGAAGTATGCTTCTCATCGTCGGGATACATTTTAATCTGATTGTACCCTGAAAAGCCGTCCATGAAAGACATTCTTTCGAATCCACATGTATTGTCAATCATGACATCGGTGATGGGCAGTGGGAATTCGTCTTTAGGGCAAGCCGTATTGAGATCACGGTAGTCGATGCAGATTCGTATCTTCCCGTTCTTCTTGAGGACGGGAACGATATTAGCAACCCAATCTGGATGTTGTTCCTCCCGAATGAAGCCACATGCAATGAGCTTATGGACTTTGGCCTCAATAGCCTCCATAATGTTCGGGCGAAACCAACATTGTTGCTGCTTGACTGACTTGGCGTCGGGCTTGATGTTCAGACGGTGCATGGCGACTTGTGGATCGAGTCTGGGCATATCTTCGTAGCTCCATGCGAAGACATCTATATACTCCTTTACGAGTGTTATTAATTCTTCCTTTCTGTAAGTGATAGGCTTTCACTTATAAAGATGGGCTTAGGGTGGTGTTGACTACCCAAGTTGACCTGCATCACCTTGTCTTCAGTAGGTGGCTCGCGCAGTTCGAATCGCTTTTCCCATTGGAGGTCCAAATGCTGGGCCCATGGTTCCTCATCAACAGCTTCTGCGGGCTCCAATTGACTGCTTGAAGTCATATTAACGGTGAGGTTTTCGAACATCATTCCCACACTAACATCTGAGTCCCACTCGGAGGATGAAGCTGAATGTGATGGGATTGTTCGTCGTCTTTACATTGAACCGTTGTTGGCGATGTGGGTGTAACGTATCCCAACCCCCTGCGTGTATTATCATAGTAGTTTGCAGGTTTCCCTTTTGGCACAAAGTTACGCATCAACTGCGTCTTCCTTTTCCAAAATTCAGGCCCGCTCCATGCTTCAAGTCATATCCATTTTCTTCATAATATGGCGCGTCGGCCGCGCGTAATGGAAGAACTGTGGAGTGTCTGAATCTGAACTTGAATCTGCAGCTGTGGTCCCCGTGGTTGGGTTCTACCGAAGATTATCGGTAACTGACCTTGTTTGGACGGAGGGATCACTAGCGTGGCCCCTTCTATAGCTTCCATAGGTGTTCTGGCCGCACTCGACTTATGTAAGGCATATGCAGAGAGCCATTTGTAATGGATTTAACCGACCCAACACTCGCAGGATAATCAAAGAATATTATCATTAATTACCCATTCACCTTCATCTTCAGAAGGAGTATTACATTTGGGATTATTAAGACATGCTATAATTGGTTCACCAATCAGAATGGCTGGCATGCCTGCTTCGGATTCTGAATCTGCCTCATTGCCACTTTCATCATCATCTGGCAATGGTTCTTTGGATGTTTCACCGATCTCTTGATATAGGAGAGCATCAGTGAAGTAATTTTTCACCCCTTTGAATGGTTGCTTCTCAGCAAAGATAATTCGTACTGTCGTGTCACCCTTCAACATATTTGAAGCATTGGTGCAGAGTAGAGGGAACGATCCAGTTGGAATGGATCCATGGTCGTCCTAGCAGCAGGTTATATGACGTGCAGCGTCAATGACATAGCATGTCACTTCTGACTTCAGGCTCCTGATTCTACAACGGAGTCGGATTTTCCCAAGTGGGTGACTGCTCCCGGCATTGAAACCGTATATTGTAGTGGTGGTTGCGGACAACCTATACAGCAGTATGCCAAGAAAGTAGAGAAGCCTTTTGGGGATGATGCTGAGTGCGGACCCCGGGTCGACTTGTATTCTTTCAATGCACGTTGAACCGATATATCCGGTGTAGTACAGAGGTCAATCGTGCTTGTTGTCTTTGAGAAGCATATCTTCCGCCGTGAATGTAATGGCGGGCACCTTTGATTGTGTGTGATGACATTCTGGGTAAGGAGACTGAACGTCATCGTTAGGGACCTCTGGCATGTATGTCAGAAAGGATTCTGAATTGGCTAGCGCATCCCTGAGTGCTTATCTTGTCTCTTTTGAGAGACGAAGGAGCTCGTGTATTGTGATACGAACCGGGATATTAGCCAGCTGAGCCAATATGTCAAAACGAAAGGGCGTATCCAACCCTTGACCTGATGGTTTCTTCAACACCTGGTCGAACCGTACCTCCTTAGGCTTTTCTTTTCCCTTGGTTGGAATTGGAGTGGATGCTGGCATTTGTACTGACGTTGTTTGCTGTTGTATCTCGTCAGTAGACTTTTCATACTGCCTCAAGTATGATTTTTCGGATCGGGTGCCCGTCTATTGAGGCGCATCGGCTTGTGTCGCGCAAGCATGCTTTTCTCCTTCTGAATCGCTGAGGGAAGCCGATGTAAGATTACCGTCGTCTGGCAGGATGGAGATGACATTGCAAGACTTGCCCTTTGAGTTGGGCTCCTTTGAATCCCGCTGTACGTCTTGGACGAGGTCTGGGCGTATCCACATAACTTCCCCTGTCTCCAATGTTAAGGGAACGAGACCCTTATTATCTTGAGTTATAGCTGAAGGATGCCTGACTTCCAACCGTGGCGCAGGGGCTGGATAGGTCCCGTCAAGAACTGTGACCTTTTGGGTACTGCCGAATTCGAGAGTCCCATATTGGCAGTGACTTTCTTCTGCTCTGTCTTCAATGTCAGAACCCCGGCATCGATTAAGGCTTGTATTCTGTCCTTGAGGACATAGCACTTGTCAGTAGGATGGTGAATCATCCTATGGTAGAGACAGTATTTGGGATCATTTTGCGTCCTATTTCATTAGGACGTCGAGCATCTGGTAGCTTCATTTTATTCCCTTTGTGGAGCAGATGGAATATCGTGACCACCTGATCGTCTTTGAAGGAGTACTATTTTGGAGGGAACTTAGGCTCCTGATTGTTGAAGCCGCTCTTCTTGGCCTTCGACTGCACGTCCCCGGACAATTCCACAGACATAGTCTCTTTCCCTTTGGCTTGAGAAGACTGCGGCAGGTCGCTACGTCCTTTACTGTTCATACCCCATTTGCCTCTAGGGGTGGATGGTTCAAACTTTTTAGCCGACTTTCGGCTATCTCAGCTTGTTCGACCAATTCTTTCCAAGTGTGGGCCTTGACAGCCCCCATGCGAACTTCTACTTGGTCCAGGAAGTTATGCCTACATGTCTGTAAGAGCATGGGTAGTGGCATCCCTGCTGGGCACATCAAGGATAAGTTTTTGAACCGTTCAATGTAGTCACAGACAGATTCACCCTTCTTCTGTATGGTGGAGAGGAGCTTGTCTATGGTCACTTCGGTATCGTCCTCATAGAAACGAGAGAGGAACCGGGTTTCCAGGTCGATCCAGGAATTGACAGAGCCCGGAGGGAGACTTCGGAACCAGTCAAATGCCACCCCCTTTAAGGTGCCAATGAAGCATAGCCATGATGGCGTCGTTGCCTATAACATTACCAGTCTGAGACCGGAAATAGTAGATGTGCTGATTTGGTGAACTTTTACCATCATACGTATGCAACATTGGTTTTTGAACTTCGGTGGATATGGCACTGAATCCCACTCCAATGGGTAAGGACGGACTGCCCCTACTTTCTTTAATTCATCCCTCTGAGCTAGGGATGCGATTTGAGCTTGGAGTCCTTTAAGGACTTTGGCGTCTAAGGAAGAACCCTCTTTGGATTTCTCCGTCTTTTGCTGCTCATTGCTGAAATGTTCCTCCTCATCGTGATTGCTCCCGGCATCATTGTCATTCCGATTGCTGAGGAGTCGAGCAAGTATCTGTTGAATATTGTCCAGAGCTTCTTGCTGAGGCTTGGAAGTTTGCTCCTGAGCTTCCAAATGTCGACGAAGGTCGTCGTTAACATTATCAGCCATGTTGACTGATGCTCTGTTTGTTCGCACTGAGCTGACGGTCGCCAAAGAGGCATACCCACTATCTTCATCTTCTTCATCCGATGGTTGGAGTGATCTCCTGGGCTCCGGCGAGGCTAGGGCCATTGAGGAGGAAGGCTGTTCATAACTGTAGGGTATCGCCACCCTAGATCTGGTGTTTCAGAAAACACCTTCTTCATGCACCAGACTTCGCCTAAGCCTGGGCTGTAATCTGGATCTGGGGAACTGTAGGGAGTGTCGTCAGACGCTTGTCTGTCCCTGCGCAGCTCTCGTCCCTTTCCGGTCATGTTGACGGATGCAGAGGGTAGATCTCGTGAGACACTCCTTTGCGATGCTTCATCGGAGCTTGCGCCGTCAACCGATCGAAAACTGATCATTGGCCTAGAAGAGTGGCGAGGATGGGTCCTAGCCGGCAATGAACTGAGTGGACTGTCACCAGCTGACATCCCTTTTGTTGACAATAGGGGGGAGTGGTCCGGAAAGACTCCGACTTCCGCTTGTTCGCCAAGAGTTCCCGCAAGTCAGGCCCATTAGAGCCTGAACAATCCCGCGTAGAGGCCCTTTTGGTGCGTTCATAGAATGATGTCCCGTTCCTCTTATCCCTGCAGAAGGGATTAGCACTGAATAGTACTTCGGCTCTAGTTTCGCCAACAGGTGTGAGCTTAGTGCCTGACGAACTGGAGAGCGGAACACGCTGTGGTGCATTACCCGCTATGCTGCTGCGAAGGCGATTAGCCTTGGATAGTACTTTGGCTCTAGCTTCGTGGCCATGAACCCTGCGCGTACACTGTGGTACAGTAGCTTCGCTCATGAGAATGAGGCCGGCGCAAGGCGTTGCTGCTCTTGAATTGGGCGACGGTATGATTGCCGTCGTGACTTCGCGGCTGACAGCATTGTTGGAGCAGACAGGCATCTTGCCTTTTTCTTCGCGAGAGAAACGTATTTTGACGTAGCTACGCCTGAAGCTTCGGCCAGAGACTTCTGTTTAGGCCTCCACATCCGCTTTGGCAGAGGATACTTAGGTTCGCAAGGAACCTGACAAGCCACACGCGAGGCTGAAGGGTGTTGGCAGAATTCTGCTTCTGGTTTCTGTTCTGAAACCTTGATCATGGAGACCTTCCTATGCTTCCGTGCTCGAAGCATTAGGCCCCACCCCAGAGAGGACTTCTTTGAATTTTCCTTGATCGAACTGAACCACCAAGTTCTCGAAAGTACAGGACTTGGGTTACGGGCGTGCTTCCTTGTTACGCCAGAGAACTGCAGTAGGTTCGCAGGGAGCCTTTTCTGTCTCCGCAGAGATTTTCTTTGAAGATTTAGCCAGAGGGGCTCTGGCTGCACCGGCTTTTCTGATTTTAGAGTTAGACCCGAAGGTCTGTTCGCCGCATTGCGACACTTGATTCTCGGCAGTGGAGAATACTTTCCCCAGCGGAGTCGCCATCTTGTTTTCCATTGATTTCCAAAGGGGAAAACTTACAATAAAAAGAGTTTGAGGAGCTAAATTATAAGTTTTCTTAAAAAGATTACAAGTAGATCTCCTCAGAGATTCTGGAGAAGTGTGCCGATAGGAGTCTGGTCAGCGCGCGACCACTTTGTCCCTTTGACGATGCGAGCGATGAGATTCCCTTCTCGCCTGGTTCCGGGGATCAGAGAATAGAAGGTTGGTAGAACCCTCTTATTACTTCTCAAAACCGCCTTCAATTTAGGAATTCCTTCTCGCCTGATTCCGGAGATTCCTTGAGAAGAAGGTATTAGGTATCAGCACCCTGATTAGAGAAGCAGCTCTCTAAAAGTCTCTGAATTCAAGAGCGAACGGTACGTCGTGAAGAAGCCTCTGCTTGTGGAGTCCTCTTGTGCGTGTCGTCTCAGAAAGCTCCTCTCTCTCCTTGTACCCCTGATGGGCTATTTATAGGGAGAGCAAGGGTATAACCGTCCCTTGAAGATATGAAAACAGATTGAATCAAATCTATTTGAATCTGGAAAGTAGCCTTGCTGCGAGGTTAAGATCAGCTTCTACGAAGCTAGAAATGGCAGGTCGGTTGATCTTCTTAATCTGTTTTGTTCCTTTCATATTGTTGGAGGATTTCCCCTGATCTCCTTACTCGTTTTAAGAGAGTCAAGAGATTGTGGCAATCAACTGCCGAATTTAATCTCCGATTTGATCTTAATTGATTTGATCTAATTAGATCTGATCTCGTCCGGAGATTTGATTGGTCAAAGGTTGACCGTAGCAGACCAATAGTGGCGCTGCCCGCCTTGAACTCACAGCGGAGCTGGAGGCAGTTTCTGGCGAAGTCCGAAAGAAACTCTTCGGCGGAGCTAGAAGTCGTCTGTGGCGAGGCTATCATATACCCTTTCTGCGCAGTTGTGTATGGCTTCAGGGCGAAGCTGACTTCCTCTGGCGAAGCTATGAGTTAGCTTCCTGGCGAGGCTTTGAATGGCTTTAAGGCGAAGTTGACTTCCTTTGGCGAAGCTATGAGTTAGCTTCCTGGCGAGGCTTTGAATGGCTTCAAGGCGAAGTCGGGTAATCCTAGCCTCTCAAGTGAGGCTATCCCTTTGGGCTCATGTGATGCTAAGTGCTAGCATCTTTAGACCTGCTGAGGTCTGTTTAGAAACATTCCGGTTCACTGTCTGCTTGCTGGATCAGTGGAGTCCAAGTTGCTTCCCTATCCCTCGGAGATGGGTGAAACTGGTCTTCAGCTCGTCTGTCACTTGTCTTTTGTAAATGTCAACAAGTTTAGACATTGTTCGGACCAATAAGAATCTTGTCTTTTTTAAGTGTCAACAAATACATCATAAATTATATCACACAATGTAATTGGGCACAAACATGCACAAGCACAATCTATAACATAAATATCATATGATATAATATATATAACGCAAAAACATGCACAAGCTTGGAAGAATCACCAAATTTATATTTTAAGTATACACAAGCTTTGCTAAGAACTCAATTTTGTAGAGACATGCACCAACATTCACAAAAATATTCAAGAAAATGTACAGGCATGTACACACCTACACAATCACAAGAACTACATAAATGTATGCAAAAATCATCAAAAATAGTACATGTAACTCACTTTATTGAGTACATAAACATCACAAAAATCAAGTCAAGTATGTATCTAGTATCTCAAAAACATGCATATATATGAGATAATCTTGCCATATATCCTTATATCATGTATTACGTACCTGAGTATCACATATGTCCATATACCAAGAATGGTCAGAGATACAAATAATATCCTAGAATATTTATAAAAAAATTGCAATCAAACATAGCTTGTAAATAAATCTCATCTTTCAAAACATCAACTATGATTAAATCGGTTGGATGATCCTTGACAATTCTCCATGATCTAAGAAGATTGCTTCCAAGCTAACCAACTGTGTTGTTGGTTTTGGCCCAAAGGCCCATCACTCTAGTTTTGATAGTGATTAACTTATGTAGTTATTGTACTAATGATCTTGTGTTTTTTTAGTCTCAGATATTTGATCAAGATCTTAGTAGGTGTTTTGCTTCAATAAAGGATTCAAAGTCAAGTTTTGGAGCTAGCACGTGTTGATTCAAGAGCTCACGCATCAAGATTGCATCAAGTACTCAAGGGGAGCCTAGCTCTTTGGATCAAGGTTTGGACCATGTCAAGAACGAGAAGAAGATTTTCAAGAAGACTTGTGTCGGGTTTTGTGAGTGTCAAGATGTGCTTTTTAGATAAATATAAAGGATAATTAGTTGGTAGATTGCTCAAGTTCATTAACACACAACACAAAACTTATATGTGTTTTAGAAAATACCGTTTTGTTTTTAAGCTTAAAAGTATACATGTGTTTTATCAAAACAATTTAGAGCTTATTGTCAAAAAATAGATATTTCATCATATATGTGTAGTGGATCATATCCATACACACTAAGCTTCAAAAGTATTTAAAAATATCTTATTTTTGTATTGGAGAAGTTTGGAGAAGTTTTGGAGAAATCATTTTTCAATTTGGAGATTGTTTTTTGAAAAATACGGTTTTTGTTTAAAGCTAAAATTCTATATCACAAAAAATAGTTCAAAATAGTTGTAATATATTTTGATTTTTAATCAAACATGTATGTATATCAAAGTATATCAATGAACTTATTTTTGTAGAAGTTATGGGAATTTATGAGATTTTATTAAAGATAAAAACCAAGTTTTAATCCCTAAATGTTTGACCTGGCTTCTGTCAGTCGACCGGACGGTCGACCGAGACAGGAGTCGGTCGACCGGTCTTGTCGACCGATGTGCACAAACGTGCTCAGCTACTTGGCCGGTGGGCCGGTCGACCGGGCGGTCGATAGATCTAGAGAGCTCTGCTCTCTAGATCTGGCCCAGGTCGATCGGGTAGTCGACCGGCCAGAGAGCTCTGCTCTCTGGATCCGGCCCCGTCGACCGGGCAGTCGACCGGTGGCACAACGGTCAAAAATCTGACCGTGGCTAGTCGACCAGGTGGTCGACCGACAACAGCGTCAGCTATTGATTTGGCCTCCAACGGCCATATTTTGGGAGCCTATAAATTCGGGTTCCCTTGGACTGTTTTCAATAAGATTTGAAATAGGTTTTGAACTAGTTTTTCCTACCTCTCTAAGTGTTTATCTCCACTTGTTTTAGAGCCAAATACTATCATATCAAAAGGAGTATTTTTCAAGAGTGTTTTGTAAAAGAGATTTCTTGAGTTTTTCACCACAAATCTATTCTAATTTTTCTCACACATACTTGAGCATTCCATTGCCTTATCTATCCTATGGGATCTTTGTTGTGAGAGTGTTTTTAGGTGATCAAAGTGTTGAGATCATTAGAGTGTTTCATCTTGTATTTGAGGAGGCGAACTTGCGGGTTCGTGTTGTTTCAAGTTCTTATGGGAGCTCGGTGTAGAGGTGCGGCCTCGGCAAGCTAGTGTGCCTGCGTGTGTTGTTCTTGCAGGAATAAGAGAGGGACTAGTGAGTTTAAAGGAGTTCTAGTGTGAACTCACTTGTAGATGTTACAGCACCGAGTGATCCGGTGGGATCGTTTTTAGTGGAATCCTTCATAGTGTTGAAGGCGGGGACGTAGAGCAAGGGTGTTCGAATCTCGAAACAAATCTCCCGTGTTGCGATTGCTCTCTCTATCTCTCACTTCTGTGTTTATATCTTGCATGCTTACATTTCTTATCTATTTATATACTTGATATATATTGTGCCTTATTGATATATGTTTGGGATTGTTTGCTCACACTTGTATTCAACCAAGAGAGCCATAGTGGCTCCTCAACTCTTATCCAGAGGAATCTTGAGGAGGTAGTTCAGAGCCCTTCACTGGGAATTCGGCTACACTCTTGTGTTATACTTGGTGTGTTTAGCTTAATAGTTTTTAGTTTGCATTAATAGTTTTAATTTCGCATTAATACATCATTAGATTAGCTAGTCACCTATTCACCCCCTCTAGGTGAACTTCAATTGGTATCAGAGCTTGGTGTTTTTGGATTTGGGTCTAACAACCTAGAGTTAAAGATCCTCATTTTAGCTAATCACAATATTTGTTTACACACACATGGATTTCATGACACCTCCCATGTTTGATATTCTTAACATCCAAACTTGGAAAGTTAAGATATCCATGTACCTCAAAGCCCTAGGGATTCATGTTTATCTTGCTACCATTAAGAACTCATACTTTAGTAATAGCAAGTATCTTGAGGCTAACTCAAAAGCCATCCATGTTTTAAAGAGTACCCAAAATGATGTATATTTATCTAGGGTTTCTAACTTTGATTCGGCTTTTGTAATATGGAACACTATAGTCTCCGTTGGCGAACAAAAGCAATACTATGCGGGGAGCGACTCGGATGATGGAAGTGATGCTTCCAATATATACTACATGGTCCAAGGGAATAACCCCCTTGAGGTAAATTATAAATCCGAGCTTGATGAGGATGTTGACATGCAATATGATGAACTTGCTTTATTTTGTCAACAACTTCTTGAAAAATTATAATTTGCTTAAAAAGGACATAAAAGATTGAAAAAGAAATATGATTCCATTTTAGAAGAAAAAGATTCTTTTCAAAATAAATTGGAATGCATTTCAATAAAATGAATTTTTGAAAAAGGAGTATTTCCTTATCTTCAAAATTAAATGATGTTTTGAAGGAAATAATTCTTTGAAAAATAAAATTATTTTGGTGGAAAAGGAAAAGAAATTACTGTGGAAGAAAATAACTCTTTGTAAAGAAAGATTGTTTCAAAAAAAGGAAAATATTTCTAAAAAGAAAAAAGATTGTTGATTCTTATTCTTGCCATGCTCTTCATGCTACAATTAATAAAATGAGATTCAAGTTTTCAAAAATAGAATAAATTATTTGAGCTCAACTTTGAGCAATGTGCATTTAATTATTCTAAATTAGAAACCTTGTTTCAAAAGAAACAATCTCCACATTTCATGCACATAACCCACGGCACACATATGCACACTTTGCACATCATGATCACACTTATTCTTATGTGCATGCTAGAGTGTACAAATGTACACATTGCGACCAAAAAGGCCATTTAGCAAAGTTTTGTTTTGATAAGTAAATTCTATAAATTTTGCTAATAAAAATGTTTGGGTTCCTTATGACGCTAACCCCCGTGGATCCAAAAGAAAATGGGTACCAAAATTCTCACACTTGTGTTTGATGTAGGTGTGGACTCTCACATGACGTGAGAGGGTTGGTGCCTTGGTGGTGGATGCATGAGCATGATGGACATACCCTATTGATGCATCGCTGTCAAGTAAGTTGGTGGGAGGACCACCATGTTTTGGAGACTTAGAGAATAGTTCATATAGTTTGGTAACTATCTCTAAACTCCCATTTAGTTACATGCTTTTATATAGATAATTTTTTTAGCATGTTTTTTAGTTTTATACTTCATGTGGTGAATACCAGTTTAGATGTAGTTTTCATTAAAACTTGTGTCTATACTTGTACAAGTAGTGAGCCACAGTTGATTATTATATGTTTGTCCCTTATTGCTCATTTGTAATCATTACATGTACATGTATAACCTAGTTTGATGATTTTTTCATTATACTTGTTTTCCCTATCTTTGTGTATGTTTTGCTTCATGTATATGCTATGTTTGTCTAAAACTAATAAATATATATACCCTTGAGTTACTTTCCTTTATGCAAATTCTATTATGGACTCGTTTGTGTTTGAAATATGTTGATAGGGTAGTAAAAAATGCATATTTATCACTACATTTACTATCATATTTCCCTATTTTTCCTATAATTATGCACTATTACTAATATTTTATTATTTAATGTGTGCAGGCCTTGAGTAATTATTTAAAAAAAAGATAGCCTAAATGAAGCCCAGAAGCCCAAAAAGCCCATGTGCAAGCCCATGTGCAAAAGTTGTAGTAATTTAGAAGTTTCATATTATCTAACCTAATCTAACTTAGATTTTTAAACTCTTTATTAAATCTAAGTGAAGAAAAGGAAGGATAAGAAGAAGAACTCCTAATTGCTAAAAGAAGAGGAAATGATGGACTTCTACTCAACCCTAGTTGCTTGCAAACAAGGCTAAAGATAAAAGGAGAAGAGTTTAAAGATAAAAATCATTTCAAAAAATTCGGATTCAGACTGTACACGTTTTAGTGTTCAGATCATAACCTTTGCTACATATATTGAATTCGATAATTCAAGATGATCCAGAAAGAAGATGTGAACTACAACTCTTATGTTGATTAAACTTTCAAATTCAGTCAGCCGATAAGCCATTTTTGGTGATCAACATGATAACAAGTTACAGGACAGATTTGAACTTCTATGGATAAGTCAAAACAAGTTTGGAGATAAAAGAAGAATTCAAATTCAGAGATATTTTGCTCCTCTTATCTTCATACGCTTCTTATCCTCTGGTTTTCTCCTATAAATACCCTGCATAGCAACAGAGGAAGGGCAGATCTCAGAAGCTCAAGGGCAGGTGTGCAAAAACGAACTTAGGGTTTTTCTAGGCTAATTTTTAGATTGTAACCTAGGTTTTTATTTTCTTCATGTAATTTTTGTTTTATTATGTAACTGAGAGGAGAGGATACTTTCATGGAGGAAGGAGATCTGTTGGCCCAATGGCCTTCCACTCTAGTTTTGATGATGATCAACTCATGTAGTTATGTTTACTAATATTCTTATGTTTCTAAGTTTCAGATCATTAACAGGATATTAGGTTGTGATTAGCTTCAACAAGATGATTAGAAGCTATTCATGATGATTCCGGTGCCAAAGCTTAAAGATCATACCTTTGCACTTGGAGAATCACGGAGTTTGGACCGAGTCTACTTGAAGATGAAGATCGTCAAGAAGACTTAGGTATCTAGTTTAGAGTTTATGTTTTAGATCCATTTGTAAAGCTTAGTTTAGTTGATATGCTCAAGTGCACAAAACACCACACGTTTCATGATTTGGTTTTTGGTTTTATGAATAGTTGATCAAAACAAGTTTACATATGTTATATGTATAGTAGATGTTTCTATTTATACATACATGCTTTAACTTGGTAACAAACTTATTTTGATATCCCTATTCATGTTTTGGAAAATCAAGTTTGACAAATACAAGTTTTGTTTTGATAAAATTTGCAAGACTCAAAAATGAATTGATATGTTGATATATATGTCTTGAATTTTTATCACAAGTTTGGTTATCAAAGTAAATGATAAAACAGTTTTAGAAAAATAATTTTTTAGAAAAACAGTTTTTATTGTGATTAAAACTATTTTTTAGATTTACTGTGATTTTATGGGATTTTTATTGAGTGAAAAGACCTATTTTCAAATCCGTATCTGTGCAGACTGAGGACTGGCTGACAGGCCAAGTCGGTCGACCGACCGGTCGACCGCACCAAGGGCCGGTCGACCGTTCCGGTCGACCGATGTGACAGACGTGCACGTCTGTTAGGCACAGACACGGTCGACCGGGACGGTCGACCGAGTTGAGAGCTCTGCTCTCGGGTTTTATCGGTCGCCGGGTCGGTCGACCGCAGTTGCCCAACGGTCATAATTCTGACCGTTGGCGGTCGACCGGACCGGTCGACCGGCAGTCTGTCAGGCTGCCACATCAGCCTAACGGCTAGTTTTTCCTAGGGGCTATATACCCCATTTCTCCATTGTTTTGGCTAAGATTTTAGAGCTAAAAATTTCAGACTTTCTCTAGTGTTTAAAAGAGTTTTTAAAAGGGTTTTTAAGCCAAAAGATTTCATCTTTTGTTTTGGGTTTTTGGAAAATCAAAAAGCTAGGGTTTTGGGATTTTGATTTGTATTTCATTCTCTATCTTATACAAGAGATTTCCCAAGTAGTTTTTCTTTGTTGCTTGTTTCCAAAACACTTTGATTCCACACTTGAGCTATATCATACTATCCTAAACTATTAGGATCCTTGTTTTTGTGGAAAAAGATAAAAGAAAAAGGAAAGAGAGTTTGTGGTTTTTGAACCACTTGTTGTAAACCTCCTTTATTTGTTGTATCCCTCTTCGGTAGAGGTGATCGGAGTGGTATTGGTTTGCTCCCTCTTCGGTAGAGGTGGAGTTTGGTTGTGAGCCTCTTCGGTAGAGGTGTGTGGATTGGTTGTTGTATTGGCTACGGGCCTTACCCCTCGGTTGTGAGGTGGTTGTTTGAGAGAGGAGTTTGGTACTCCTAGAGTTGTAAGAAATTCTCTTCGGTAGGGTTCCCTCGGTGGGAGTTGAGATAGTGGAAATCCTACACGGTGGTGTAGGCGGGGATGTAGAGCAAGGTGCTCGAACCTCGAAACAAATCTTGGTGTTTGCGTTTTGATCCATTGTCTCTCTAACTCTCTCTCATTTATATTGTGCATAGCATCATACTTCATATCATCATATCATATTTGCTTGTGTTGAGCATAACTCATATTGCCATATCATATTGCTTGTGTTGCCTTTCATTATTTCATATTGCTATATCCTTTATTGCTTGGCTTGATTGTGTGTGCACATATTTCATATTGCTTGGATTGCTTGTGTGTGTGCCTAACTTATACTCATCCAACAAGAGCTTCACATAGCACCTCAACCATTTCAAGGGGAATCAAGAGGAGTTAGTCCAGAGCCTCGCAAGGGGAATTCGGCTACACTTGTTGTATTGTATTAGTTTGTGCATAATTTGCATTAGCTTCCGCATTTAGCGCACTTAGTTTGCATTAAGTTTCTAGATTAGCACTTACACCTATTCACCCCCCCTCTAGGTGTTTTTCAATTGGTATCAGAGCTAGTGCTCCTGATACTTAGGCTTAACATCCTAGGAGTGAGATCCATTTGCTTGCTAATCTCATTTGCATTTGTTTGTTTGCACATTCATATATAGTTTACCATGGACTTCATGACCCCTCCTAGCTTTGACCCTTCCAACATTGATGTTTGGAAGTATAGGATGTCCATGTACCTAAAGACCCTAGGTTTGCATGTCTTCCTTGCCGCCACCAAGAGATGTTATCTTGGTGATTGTAATCATATAGGGGCCAATGCACAAGCCCTAGAGGCCATTAGAAGCACATTATCTAAAGAATATCTTTTACGTGTTTCTAACTTTGATTCCGCTTTTGTAGTGTGGAACAAATTGACAACAACCACCACCTCCGAGCTTCAAATGCCAAGCCAACCGGAGGAATCTAGTGGAGAATCCGATCCACAATGCTTCATGGTCCAAGGGAATGACTCCCTTGAGGTACAATCGGAAACTCAACTAGATAGTAATGATTGTGCTAGTTCTTCAAATGATTATGTTGATCCCCATGCCTTAAATGAAGAACTATCTATTGTGTGTGAAAAGTTAATAGAAAAGTATAAAGTTTTGAAAAAGAAAAGTCTAGAAATTGAAAAAGAAAATAAATGTTTGCATTCTAGACTTGACAATGTTTTGCAAGAGAAGGATGAGATTGCTAATGAAAGGGACTCATTAAAATCTCAACTTAATCTTGCTTTAAATGAAAATAAAATTTTGAAAAATAAAAATGATTGTGAAGATGTTTTGAAGAAAAATGATTCTTTAACTTCAAAACTTGATTTTGTTTTAAAAAGTAACCATTCTTTGAAAAATGAAATTGAATTTATTTTAAAAGAATTAGAAATTTGTTTAAAGAAAAATATTGTTTTGAAAAATAATATGGATGCACATGTTTGCCATGCTAGGGTAGTTTCACCTAGAACACCTATTGCATGCCACACTTCTTCTTTGATTAACAATGATATATCCATACTTAAGAAGAGTGTTGATTGTTTGGGCTCCACTTTGAGCCAATGTGTAGTGGGCCATACACGCTTGGAATTTTTGTTTCGAAAGAAACAAGTTCCTTCTATTCATGCACACCCTACACGGCATACACATGCTCCTCACGGACACACTTCTCACATGTATGCTCATGTGTACACTTGTACACATTGTGGACGTAAGGGCCACCTTGCTAAATTTTGTTTTGATAGATTACATACTACTAATTTAGCAAAGAATTTTGTTTGGGTTAGAGAAAGTACTAACCCCCATGGACCCAAGAAGATATGGGTACCAAAGACCACCCCTCCTATTGTTTTTGATGTAGGTGTGGGCTCTCACATGACGTGAGAGTGATGACACCTTGGAGTGGATGCGTTCCGTACTTAAAAGGAAATCTATTGGATGCATCACTTCCAAGGGAAGAGATGGTGGAGAGGACCACCAAGTTTTGGAGACAAGGAGGTTGCCTTCTAGGTTTTGGTAACAATTCCTAACTCCTTATTATTTGTTTACACGCTTTATATTTCATCTTTGATTATAGCATGTTTTTATTGTCATTGGATTAGTATGTTCATTCCATGTTTATTAGATCCTTGACATACATGTATAGTATTTGAGACACACATGCTTATATGAACCCTAATTAGTGTTCTCACTTTTTGTTTAAGCTATAATGTACATCATGAATCTAATACATGTGAATTCACATAATAATCATGTTTTAGTTTTCCATGATGACTTTTATCATGATGATTTTTTTTATATGTGTTTTTGATGCGTCATGTTTTGAATATATGTTTAAGTGTTAGTTTTCATTAAGACTAGTTATATACTTGTACATAGAGTGGGCTACAAATAAATCTATATATAGTTAGAATTGAATGCTTATTTGAACCCATTAGATGTGCTAGTATAGTCTAGTTTTGATGATTCATACATATTAAACTTGTATTCTCATTTTTGAATTTGCTTTATGATTGTGTATCCCACTTCATGTATATGTTTGTATTGCCAAACCTTAAGATATACATGTATACCCCTTGAGTCATTTGCCTTTCATGCAAATCTATATTATGGACTCAATTGTGTTTAGGGATATGTATGTATACTTCATGTTTGACAATTCATACATATACCTTGAAATGAAATTTGTTGTGATGAAAATTTAGTTTTTCATGTTTCATGTATTTATGTTTAACTTCATGTATATGTCTATCTAGTTCAAACTAATCTTATACATATACATCTTTTTGAGCCACGTGCCTTCATGAATATACATTTAGTGGACTCGTTGAGTTTTGGATATGTATGTATATTTTAGCTTGTATTAGACATACATATGCCTTAAAGATTAAATAAGGAGTTTTATATGATTTTTCATGTTTTTGATGGAATTATGTTTTAAGGAATAATTGAGCTTAATGAAATATTTTTCATGATTATGATCTTCACATATTATTTGTACACTCATATCTATTGCTCATGTTTTGTTTCTCATGAGTTATGCTTTATTGGTTAGAGTGATGATTATCATGTGAATTTCAATTTTGTTTTATTCCTTGCTTGAAGGATTTCGTGCTAGTTAACAAGTTTTCCATTTAACTAGTTGCGGTGTTCTTCATTTTGGTAGTGATTTTCAAACAAAACTACATTTTCAAATCTATCTTTGAAAACCCCTACCTTCAAAGGGCGGTAGGATGGGAGATCATGTTCATGTATGCCCTAAATTGAAAATCTTTAAAACTTGAATTATGATTGGGTGGTAGATAATATGATGTATACACTTGAACTTATTGTTATGTCAATTGGTATCATTGAACTCTTTCAATTGGTATCATTTTGATCTTCTTGTATACTCATATATGTTTTGTATGTATGTATGCTTTAAATTCCAAGTATATCAATTTCTATTGGTATCTATCTTTCATACATATATATATTTGTGTTTATGCTAGTGCTTGAGTTTCAATTTTGTTTAAATTGATTACTTTTAAATTGTTATCAAGACTATGCATGTCTTTAGTTTGTTTTTCATAAAGGGGGAGAAATTGATTTTGTATTTCAATTGGTATTTGTACTCCCACTCTTTATGATTAAAAGTTGTTATTTTGAACATATGATATCAACATCAAATTTGTTTATATATTTTCAAATGAAATATATTCTTACAATTGGTATCAAAATTTGTGTTTAGACATTCAAAATTTGTTATGTTGTTTTACAATTGGTAATTTGTTATGTTTAATTACAATTGGTATTTTCAAAATTTTGTTTAAAGAAAATATTCAAAGTTTTGATTTGTATTTCCTATATGCAAGGAGAGCTTAACATCTCTCTTACATATAGATTCATGTTGAGTATATTATAAATTGAGGAGCTTGACAACTCTTCTTTATATGATATACGTGTGTAGGGGGAGCTTCACATCTCCTCTTATGCATTACATAATATGTGTTATGTGAATTGGGGCTTGTCATCCCTTCTTCATGTAATGTAGGGAAGCTAACTTAGCGTCTTCCTCTTCATGAATGTATATAGCATATAACATATATTGATTCTTGTTTATTGGTATCAAGATGCTTCATTGACATATTTTTAATTGATATCATGTTTGTAGTCACCCCTTATTGATTTTGTTTTTTGTTTTAGACAAAAAGGGGGAGAACATTGTCTTTTATTGTTTTGTTTGACATAAAGGGGAAGAAAGATTTTTACCCCTCATTTTATCTATGGTTTTGATTGTTTACCCCTTTGTTGATGATTGACAAAAAGGGGGAGAAGTATTTGAGTTTTATATGCATGCTTATGTTTTATATGCATATATTATGTTTTAATCTCAAGAATATTAAGTTTAATTGATATATAGAGTTTGCTTTGTAATTGGTATCTAGAGCTTATTTTGTTTTGAATATTCCATTTGATATCTAGAACCATTATTGTTTATGCATACGCATGTTTTATGTTTAATATTCATTGCATATATTTATTGTTTATCCCTATGCATGAGTTAAGGGGGAGCTTCCTTGAAGCTTATCTTTAATCCATGCATATATAACTCCATGAGTTTTGTCATCATCAAAAAGGGGGAGATTGTTGGCCCAATGGCCTTCCACTCTAGTTTTGATGATGATCAACTCATGTAGTTATGTTTACTAATATTCTTGTGTTTCTAAGTTTCAGATCATTAACAGGATATTAGGTTGGTGATTAGCTTCAACAAGATGATTAGAAGCTATTCATGATGATTCCGGTGCCAAAGCTTAAAGATCATACCTTTGCACTTGGAGAATCACGGAGTTTGGACCGAGTCTACTTGAAGATGAAGATCGTCAAGAAGACTTAGGTATCTAGTTTAGAGTTTGTGTTTTAGATCCATTTGTAAAGCTTAGTTTAGTTGATATGCTCAAGTGCACAAAACACACACGTTTCATGATTTGGTTTTTGATTTTTATGAATAGTTGATCAAAACAAGTTTACATATGTTATATGTATAGTAGATGTTTTCTATTTATACATACATGCTTTAACTTGGTAAACAAACTTATTTTGATATCCCTATTCATGTTTTGGAAAAATCAAGTTTGACAAATACAAGGTTTTGTTTTTGATAAAATTTGCAAGACTCAAAAATGAATTGATATGTTGATATATATGTCTTGAAATTTTTATCACAAGTTTGGTTATCAAAGTAAAATGATAAAACAAGTTTTAGAAAAATAATTTTTTAGAAAAACAGTTTTTATTGTGATTAAAACTATTTTTTAGATTTACTGTGATTTTATGGGATTTTTATTGAGTGAAAAGACCTATTTTCAAATCCCGTATCTGTGCAGAACTGAGGACTGGCTGACAGGCCAAGTCGGTCGACCGGACCGGTCGACCGCACCAAGGGCCGGTCGACCGGGACGGTCGACCGAGTTGAGAGCTCTGCTCTCAGGTTTTATCGGTCGACCGGGTCGGTCGACCGCAGTTGCCCAACGGTCATAATTCTGACCATTGGCGGTCGACCGGACCGGTCGACCGGCAGTCTGTCAGGCTGCCACATCAGCCTAACGGCTAGTTTTTCCTAGGGGCTATATATACCCCATTTCTCCATTGTTTTGGCTAAGATTTTTAGAGCTAAAAATTTCAGACTTTCTCTAGTGTTTAAAAGAGTTTTTAAAAGGGTTTTTAAGCCAAAAAGATTTCATCTTATTTGTTTTTGGGTTTTTGGAAAATCAAAGAAAGCTAGGGTTTTGGGATTTTGATTTGGTATTTCATTCTCTATCTTATACAAGAGATTTCCCAAGTAGTTTTTCTTTGTTGCTTGTTTCCAAAAACACTTTGATTCCACACTTGAGCTATATCATACTATCCTAAACTATTAGGATCCTTGTTTTTGTGGAAAAAGATAAAAGAAAAAGGAAAGAGAGTTTGTGGTTTTTGAACCACTTGTTGTAAACCCTCCTTTATTTGTTGTATCCCTCTTCGGTAGAGGTGATCGGAGTGGTATTGGTTTGCTCCCTCTTCGGTAGAGGTGGAGTTTGGTTGTGAGCCTCTTCGGTAGAGGTGTGTGGATTGGTTGTTGTATTGGCTACGGGCCTTACCCCTCGGTTGTGAGGTGGTTGTTTGAGAGAGGAGTTTGGTACTCCTAGAGTTGTAAGAAATCCTCTTCGGTAGAGGTTCCCTCGGTGGGAGTTGAGATAGTGGAAATCCTACACGGTGGTGTAGGCGGGGATGTAGAGCAAGGTGCTCGAACCTCGAAACAAATCTTGGTGTTTGCGTTTTGATCCATTGTCTCTCTAACTCTCTCTCATTTATATTGTGCATAGCATCATACTTCATATCATCATATCATATTTGCTTGTGTTGAGCATAACTCATATTGCCATATCATATTGCTTGTGTTGCCTTGCATTATTTCATATTGCTATATCCTTTATTGCTTGGCTTGATTGTGTGTGCACATATTTCATATTGCTTGGATTGCTTGTGTGTGCCTAACTTATACTCATCCAACAAGAGCTTCACATAGCACCTCAACCCATTTCAAGGGAATCAAGAGGAGTTAGTCCAGAGCCTCGCAAGGGGAATTCGGCTACACTTGTTGTATTGTATTAGTTTGTGCATAATTTGCATTAGCTTCCGCATTTAGCGCACTTAGTTTGCATTAAGTTTCTAGATTAGCACTTACCCTATTCCCCCCCCCTCTAGGTGTTTTTCAAGATCAAGCTTGTACTGAGGTGACATCGGTGTAAGTAAATCTTTTCTTCCATTGTTAATTGAATCAAATCGAAGTTTCTGTTTCTTCTATTCTTGTTTTGTTTTTTTCCCTCTTTTGTGTTTGTGGATCCAAATGAAACCGATTGCCTCGAAGTTACCTTCTCCTTGCAAGTGCCGTTGATGGCTTATGAAGATGAACATCTATTTCTATGGTAGTATAGCTCGCCCTTTTTATTTCATAGTGTAAATCGGGAATAGGGAAGATATCATCTGCCATGCTTCGCTCGCCTTCAAGTAAAGGTACATCATTGATACGGGTAAAAGGTAAACAGGAGCAGAAGAGGTAAGTATGTTTTTTTTTAGTTTTTAGTTTTCTTTCTTTTATTTCTTTAGCTTAGATTACCAACACCACAATATTCCCAATCTCTTCCACTCTTTTTCATTGTAAATATCATTGTAAATATTATTGTAAATATCATTGTAAATAAAAGAAAACTTACTAAAAAAGCTTCCATCGCTAGTCCCTCCCTGTGGATCACGACCCGCATAGCCACTTGCTATAGCGGTAAATTGAGCACCCTGCACTACTATTTTAAAAATTCTAAAATTATGTATTCTTGTGTGCAGGAAAACCTCAATCAAATTTTGGCGCCGTTGCCGGGGAGGGACGGTAAGTTATTCTCTAAAAAAACTAATTATTGATTTATTTATTATTTTTGTTTGCAGGTTCGGAGAACAGGAAAACTAACAGCAGCAAAGGACATATAGCAACTCTGTGCCTCTGCCCTCGAAGGCAGAGCAGCAGAGCCTACTACAGAGCCGCGTTTGCGCGGCAATAGCCGCGTTTTCGCGGCCTGAGTAGTGAACTGCTCACTAAGTTTTCTGCAGATTGCTGCAAATTGCAATTTCTGTTTACTGCTCTGTTAACTTTTCTCTGTAACCACCCTGCACACTGCTAATTAATTAACAGTAACCTATTTGTTGAGAAAATAAAAAAATTAGACTCTTGCATCTTAGGCACGTGTCTATTTAATTTTTTAATTTTGTTGAAGAGTGCTGGCGACAAGGTACGTTTGCATTGCATATAGATTAGGAAACACTCTTGGCTGATTTACTGCTTTTTGAGTGATTACTTATCTACTGCTTTACACGTACACAAAAAAAAATTTTAAGGGCAAAACCCATTAACAAGATAAGATGGGGATTTCATCACCCTTCCTTGGCCCACAAATCATCTCCGTCACACTCACAACCCTAACCCTAATTAAAAATGAGTAGACGTTGGCCCTAGGAACATCTCGGACTCAATTAGGAGATTATCCTAAGGGGGAAAGGTGTTGGAAGTTGACTCCTACCAAATCAGTGTCTAGGAAGGGGATTAAGGGCCGAAAGCCCGAAGATTGGTGGTTATTTAATTAAGGAACGTCTTGGACGGAAAACCTCCCACCAATCTTGCCCTGACCTGGCTGATTAGCTTGTGGTCAAAGTCTGCATTATACCTCCCGTGGACAGTCTAAACAGTTAGGAGTCGTCTAGGTCATAGGTCTACCCTAACTTAGTTTAGAATTTTTTCTCTCCTTTGTTTGCTTATTTGTTTCTTTGTTTGTGTTTTATTTGTGATATGGCTTATAACAACATTTTTTTTAATTTTAATAATAATCTATATTACACACCAACCTCTTTTTCGGATATTACCAACCCGGCATATCATAACTTTAACCAACCTAGTGTGCCAGATTGGTCTTATCCGAATCATTACATGCCCCAGTCCCAATACTATGAACAAGACTGGAATAATCATCATTACTTTTCACAGAGTCAATGGGGATACAACACCCCTGAGCCATATTGTCAACCACCTGTTCAACCATTATCTTCATATACTTCTTTTACCACATCACCAATGTTTCAGTCCTCAAATGATCCATTCGATGGGTTAGTAGAAAAAATGGATCGTTTGCAAGATATAATGAATGATCAAATCTCTAGACTTTCAAACATCCTTGAACTAACCAACCAAGTTGATAGGAACCAAGAATCATTATGTCTAGAAGACCTTGATCAAGATTCAATTTCATCACATCAATATGAACTTGATCAATCCCAATCCTTGGACAAATTGGCTAGTTTTAATTTCAATGAGATTGAATTAGATTGTGAATGTGAACTCGATCCCCAACTTTGTGATTCAGTTTCCATCTTCGAATCTCTGTTGACTCCGGTATTCTTACCCAATTTGGACCAATTTTCTGAGCCAACATTCATTCCCATACCCATAGATCTTGAAATTGAATCCCCAATTTTGGATAATCACATTCCATTGATGGGAAAAGAATGTGAATATCAATTCTTGGACTTGGACTCAACGCTTGAACCAAAACTAACTCTCGAACCCCACGTCAATTTTCCCGAGTTTGTATTGGTTCTGAACCTATCATTCTTGAGTCCAAGTCAACTATTCTACCAAGTCACATTCTTTTGTTGGACATAGGTATAGACCATGATGACTCTGTGATGATTTTCCAGGACTGGTCATGTAAAGGAAGTAAGTTTCACGATAGGATCTTCCATGATCCTATTCATACTGGGGACTGTAAACATGTAAATAGAAAAGAGGTCAATAATGGTAGGTCCCGTGAACTACCACATTATCTGATTGGGTAGGAACGCTTGGCCCAATCAGACCAACACCGGAACCACCCCTAAGGTAATATTTTCCTTCCCTTTCTTCTTTTTCATGCATACATGCATTCATTCATACATTGAGAACAATGCATGAGATAGGTGTTGGGGAGGATTTACTAACATACTACCATAGGTAGATACTAAAAATAAAAATAAAAAAAGGAATTAAAAAAATCTATTTGAAAAAGAGAACAATATTTTGACTTATCTTTTGAAAGAAATCTAAGTTAGTCTTAAGAATTAGGAAAATCATGATTAGGATTTCTAAAAAGCTGGTCAAAATAAATAAATTGTTGAATTTTTAGGTATAGGAGAAAAAAATTGAATAAGTAATTAGTCTTGATTTTTACCTTAATGAAAAGTGCATACCTACACTTACACATCTAGGATTCTAAGACAAAGACTCTTGTGCCTTATAAAAAAAAATTAAAATAAAAAAAATTCACTAATTAAGCTGGATAGATGTGCCTCAAGAAGCATCTTTATTCACGCCTAAAGGTGATTTTATAAATAAAGTTCTTAATTTTGTGGCCTAGTTCACTCGAATCCTTAAGTCCGTGGGGTGTTTTCTCACCCGGTGCCCTAAAACAGACCGGTTTGGGAGCCACTGACTTTAAGTTCGCTACATGGGTGGATTAGAAAGCCTAAGAAAACTAAGAAATATTACTTATATATGTACTAACACATCTAATAGTCAATTAGTTAGGTATGAGGGCCTCAAGAAGCCTTCATGCTTACACGAAAGAAAATTAGATGAGTTATGCATATTAAAAAAAAAAGAAAGAAAAAAATAATAATAAAGAGGCATGAGAGTCCAAGTTAAGGAATTCCTAGTAAAGATTCACAAGGATACATATGACTTTTGGTAACGAAAAAGACTATACAAAAATTCAATTTTGATCCTTACCTAAAATGGATAACAATTTACTATATAAAGACTAAGTTTAAGAATGAATAAAAATGATAATCCTAAAAACTTATAGACTACTTAGTCTCTTCAAACATATTTCAAATATTTTTCTTTTTATGGATTTTGTGGGTGTAATCCGCTGAAAACCCTCACGAGACAACACTCGTCCTCTAGGGTAACCTAGAGGTTTAACGGCTTGTTGCACATGCTAAGTGCAACCGTGATGCCTACGAAAGTGAGTTAGGATAGATTAGTTTTTCTTTTCTTATTCTTTTTTATTTTTACTCGAGGACGAGCAAAAAGATAAGTGTGGGGGTGTGATAGGTAGCAAAAATGCATATTTATCACTACATTTACTATCATATTTCCTTATTTATTCCTATAATTATGCACTATTACTAATGTTTTATTATTTAATGTGTGCAGGCCTTGAGTAATTATTTAAATAAAAGAATAAAGCCTAAATGAAGCCCAGAAGCCCAAAAAGCCCATGTGCAAGCCCATGTGCAAAAGTTGTAGTAATTTAGAAGTTTCATATTATCTAACCTAATCTAAACTTAGATTTTTAAACTCTTTATTTAAAATCTAAGTGAAGAAAAGGAAGGATAAGAAAGAACTCCTAATTTCTAAAAGAAGAGGAAAAGGATGGACTTCTACTCAAACCTAGTTGCTTGCAAGACAAGGCTAAAGATAAAAGGAGAAGAGTTTAAAGATAAAAATCATTTCAAAAAATTCGGATTCAGACTATACACGTTTTAGTGTTCAGATCATAACTTTTGCTACAGATATTGAAATTCGATAATTCAAGATGCTCCAGAAAGAAGATGTGAAGGACTACCACTCTTATGTTGATCAAACTTTCGAATTCAGTCAGCCGATAAGCCATTTTGGTGATCAACATGATAACAAGTTGTAGGACAGATTTGAACTTCTATGGATAAGTCAAAACAAGTTTGGAGATAAAAGAAGAATTCAAATTCAGAGATATTTTGCTCCTCTTATCTTCATACGCTTCTTATCCTCTGGTTTTCTCCTATAAATACCCCTGCATAGCAACAGAGGAAGGGCAGATCTCAGAAGCTCAAGGGCAGGTGTGCAGAAACGAACTTAGGGTTTTTCTTAGGCTAATTTTTAGATTGTAACCTAGGTTTTTATTTTCTTCATGTAATTTTTGTTTTATTATGTAACTGAGAGGAGAGGATACTTTCATGGAGGAAGGAGATCAAGCTTGTACTGAGGTGACATCGGTGTAAGTAAATCTTTTCTTCCATTGTTAATTGAATCAAATCGAAGTTTCTGTTTCTTCTATTCTTGTTTTGTTTTTTTCCCTCTTTTGTGTTTGTGGATCCAAATGAAAACGATAGCCTCGAAGTTACCTTCTCCTTGCAAGTGCCGTTGATGGCTTATGAAGATGAACATCTATTTCTATGGTAGTATAGATCGCCCTTTTTATTTCATAGTGTAAATCGGGAATAGGGAAGATCTCATCTGCCATGCTTCGCTCGCCTTCAAGTAAAGGTACATCGTTGATACGGGTAAAAGGTAAACAGGCGCAGAAGAGGTAAAAGGTAAACAGGCGCAGAAGAGGTAAGTATGTTTTTTTCAGTTTTTAGTTTTCTTTCTTTTATTTCTTTAGCTTAGATTACCAACACCACAATATTCCCAATCTCTTCCACTCTTTTTCATTGTAAATATCATTGTAAATATTATTGTAAATATCATTGTAAATAAAAGAAAACTTACTAAAAAAGCTTCTATCGCTAGTCCCTCCCTGTGGATCACGACCCGCATAGCCACTTGTTTTAGCGGTAGAATTGAGCACCCTGCATTACTGTTTTAAAAATTCTAAAATTCTGTATTCTTGTATGAAGGAAAACCTCAATCATATGTATGTATATTGTTAGTTTTGACAAAACATATATATACCTTGAAGTTTATTTTTAGCAAAAAAATAAATAAATTTTTATGATTTTTATATGCTTTAGTGTTTTGAGCTTTATTGTTTATTTTCATGAATATGCTAATCACATGATTCTTGTGCACTCACATTATTTCTTTGTTTACTCATGACATTGTTTTCATGAGAATTTTTGAGCTTTGTATATCTTGAGTGTCAATTTTGTGTAAAATGCATGTTTCATGAAATATATGATTTGTTTTCATGTTTTGAAGAATCTATAACTAGTTATTTCAACTTATCTTAAACTAGTTCATATTCTTCAATTGGTAGAGTTTCAAACTATGATAAAACATTTTTTAAACTCTTATTTTTGAAAACCCCTACCAACCAAAGGGCGGTTGGATGGGCAACCATGCCTTGCATGCTCTAATTGAAAATCTTTTAAAACATGTGCATGAATAGGGTGGATAGTTATGAGTTATACACATGAACTTCATGAAATTTTATTTTTGTATACTCATATTTGTTTCTAGATATCTATGCTTCAAAATCTCAAATAATATCAATTTCAATTGGTATTTTCTTTTTCATACATATATATGTTTTGATTGTGCTTGATTTATAATATCACTACATGTTTAAAGTACAAATTATGTTTATGCTAAGCTTAACTTAAAGTTAAATATAAATTAGTATCTTTATAAGCTTATGCATTGTTTTCAATTAATATTACAATTGACATTTTATTTGGTATCAAAATTTATTATATATTTCAATTGGTATCAAAAATATAAAATGTTTTACTTTCATTGGTATCAAAATTTATTTTTGTTGAATTGAGAAAATTCTATGTATTGCCTATATGCAAGGAGAGCTTAACATCTCTTCTATATATAGATTCATGTTGAGTGTATCTTATATTGAGGAGCTTGACATCTCTTCTTTATGTGGTACACGTGTGTAGGGGGAGCTTAACATCTCCGCTTATGCATTGTATATTATGCTTTATGCGAATTAGGGTTTTGTCATTCCTTCTTCATGTAATGCATGTATGCAGGGGGAGCTAACTTCACGTCTCTCTTCTTCATGAATGTATATCGCATATATATCTTTATTGTTTTATTTGTTTTCACCTCTTTATTGATGAATTGACAAAAAGGGGGAGAAGAATTTTGAGAGTTTATATATGCATGGTTATCTCCTTATTTATGCGTATATGTTTGTTTAGCTTTATGCACTTCATTGAATATATTTTTGTTTATTGTTATGCATGAGTTAAGGGGAGCTTCTATGAAGCTTATCTTTAATCCATGCATATATAACTCTATGAGTTTTGTCATCATAAAAAATGGGGAGATTGTTGGCTCAAAGGCCCATCGCTCTAGTTTTGATGATGATTAACTAATGTAGTTATTGTACTAATGATCTTGTGTTTATTTAGTCTCAGATATTTGATCAAGATCTTAGTAGGTGTTTAGCTTCAACAAAGGATTCAAAGTCAAGTTTTGGAGCTAGCACGTGTTGATTCAAAAGCTCACGCATCAAGATTGCATCAAGCACTCAAGAGGAGTCTACCTCTTTGGATTAAGGTTTGGACCAAGTCAAGAAGGAGAAGAAGATTTTCAAGAGAAGATTTTCAAGAAGACTTGTGTCGAGTTTTGTAAGTGTCAAGATGTGTTTTTTAGATAAAATGTAAAAGATAGATTAGTTAGTGGATTACTCAAGTTCATTAACACACACACAAAATTTATATGTGTTTTAAAAAATACCGTTTTGGCTTTTAAGCTTCAAAGTATACATGTGTTTTATCAAAACTATTTTAGAGCTTATTGTCAAAAACATAGATATTTCATCATATATGTGTAGTGGATCATATCCATACGCACTAAGCTTCAAAAGTGTTTAAAATATCTTGTTTTTGTATTTGGAGAAGTTTTGAAAAAATCATTTTCAATTTGGAGATTGTTTTTGAAAAATATAGTTTTTGTTTAAAGCCAAAATTTCTATATCACAAAAATAGTTCAAAATATTTGTAATATGTTTTGATTTTTAATCAAACATGTTTATATATCAAAGAATATCAATGAACTTATTTTTGTAGAATTTATGAGAATTTATGAGATTTAATTAAAGATAAAAAAATCAAGTTTTAATCCCTAAATGTTTGACCAGGCCTTCGCCGTCGATTGGATGGTCGGCCGAGACAGGAGTCAGACGACCGGTCTGGTTGACCGGTGTGCGCAAAAATGCACAGCTACTTGGCTGGTGGGCCGGTCGACCAGGCAGTCGACCGATCTAGAGAGCTCTGCTCTCTGGATCTGGCCCGGTCGACTGGGTGGTCGACCGGCCAGAGAGCTTTGCTCTCTGGATCTGGCCTCGGTCGATCGGGCGGTCAACCGGTGGCACAACGGTCGGAAACCAACCATTGGCCGGTCGACCGGGCGGTCGACCGACAGCTGCGTCAGCTGCTGATTTGGCCTCCAACAGCCATATTTTGGGAGCCTATAAATTTGGGTTCCCTTGGACTGTTTTCAATAAGATTTGAAGTGCGTTTTTGAGCTAGTTTTTCCTACCTCTCTAAGTGTTCATATCTTCACTTGTTTTAGAGTCAAATACTTCTATATCAAAAGGATAGATTTTCAAGAGTGTTTTGTAAAAGAGATTTCTTGAGTTTTTCACCACAAATCTATTCTAATTTTTCTCACACATATATGAGCTTTCCATTGTCATATCTATCCTATAGGATCTTCATTGTGAGAGTGTTTTTAGGTGATCAAAGCATTAAGATCACTAGAGTGTTTCGTCTTGTATTTGAGGGGGCAAACTTGCAGTTCGTGTTGTTTCGAGTTCTTGTGGGAGCTTAGTATAGAGGTGCGACCTCAGCAAGCTAGTGTGCTTACATGTGTTATTCTTGCGAAAACAAGAGAGGGAGTACTGAGTCTAAAGGAGTTCTAGTGTGAACTCGCTTGTAGGTGTTGTGACACCGAGTGATCCGGTGGGATCATTTTTAGTGAAAATCCTTCATAGTGTTGAAGGCGGGGACGTAGAGCAAGGGTGCTCGAACCTCAAAACAAATCTCCCGTGTTTGCGATTGTTCCTCTATCTCTCACTTGTTTTTATATCTTGCATGCTTACATTGCTTATCTATTTATATGCTTGATATATATTGTGCCTTATTGATATATGTTTGGGATTGTTTGCTCACACTTGTATTCAACCAAGAGAGCCATAGCGGCTCCTCAACTCTTATCTAGAGGAATCTTGAGGAGATAGTTTAGAACCCTTCACCGGGAATTCTGCTACACTCTTGTGTTATACTTGGTGTATTTAGCTTAATAATTTTTAGTTTACATTAATAGTTTTAATTTCGCATTAATACATCATTAGATTAGCTAGTCACCTATTCACCCCCCCTCTAGGTGAACTTCAGTTGGCAGGCTTAAAATTCTAATCTCCAACAGCTTTGTTCTCATCAGTACTCATGGAAGAATCCTTATTTTTAGTGGAAGGATCTGATTTTTCACAGAATCTGAACCTTTACATTTCAGCTCTACGTCATTTGCAGAATTTGTTGGACCAAAATTTTTAGTTTCATTAAAATAGATTCTTCTACACTCAAGTATCCAAGAAAAATACCATCACTCAATTGTGAATCAAAACTTCAAAAATACTTGCAATAAAAAACTCAAAAATAACCAATGTACGGAGATTTTTCAAAATAAGATCATTTGGGATCTTTTCCAAATGTGACGAATTAAAATTCTATTCAAAACATAGCAAGTGGTGTTAAGCGCTTCCGCCCAAAAATGCTTTGACAAAACAGTTAATTCATCATTGTGCATGTCATCTTTCGAATATTTCCATTTTTGTTCACTTTCTTGCGATAGTGATCAAAAGATTTTAAAACATTACTTTGGTGAGGAAGAAATAAAAACCAAGTAAATTATGAAAAATCAATAATTATAACGACATAATGTTAATAAAATTTGCTTCTTAATCCAAAAACAAGTAAATCATCATCAAATATATATGAAGAATGTTTACCAATCAATACATATACCATCATCCTCAAAGGTGATTGTGCCACTTTCAAAACTTGATAGATTGCAAAATGATTTGAATTGTCCGTCACGTTCCTTGAGAAATCACTACCAAGTACCACATGTTCTCATGTTGAGATAGAGTTCACACCTACAAAACAAATTTGAGACGGTAATATTGGGTCATTGATAGTTAGCAGCAATTTTAGGAACCCATTTCAAATAAGGATAAGTATATGGATTATTTCAAATTTAACAATTAGTGCTAAGGTGTTCAGGAATTATGCAGTAAGTGCAAACAGCAAAAAATCATGAATTTTGAAATCGGTTTTTCTCATGGAAGGATCTGATTCTTCCATGTGAATTCGGTATCCTTCCACGACCAGTCTGCAGTTTTCCAAACTGTGTTCTGCCATTGTAAAAATGTGATTTAGCTGTGTTTTTCAGAATGTTTAATATTTCTTTAAAAAGATTATTTTCCTTCTCTAGTTTCTCAATCAAAGCATTTTGTGTTTCAAATTTTGAAATTAACTCATCGTTTTCTCTTAACATATTTTCATGAGATGGAGTTCAAGGTGCATGAGCTTTTTTTAAAACAATGAATTTTTTTTTGAAAGCTTTATGTATTCCTCCATGAGTACTATGTGTGTATCTTCTAATTCTTCTAAAGACATGCAATCATCAATAATTACCTCATTTTCATTTGCCATGAAGCAAATATTTGGATCGGTGATGCTCAAGTTGGCTTCTTGGCTCTTTTCATCTTCGGAGTCGCTAGGCTCCGATTCATCCTATCCAACATAGAGTTCTTTCTTCTTTTTGGATTTCTTCTACTTGTATTTCAACATGGGACAACCTTTGTTGATATGTCTTGGCTTGTTGCACTCATACAAAGTAGAACTTGATTCATCTTTCCTGGGCTTGCGAAATCCCTTCTTGTAGAACTTTTTCTTCATTATTCTGTTTACCTTTCTAATGACCGAGGCAAGGTCCTCATCATCCTCATCAAAGCCACTATCATAGATTGCAGATTATGCTTATGTTCCTTTGAGAGCAATGCTTTTATTCCTTTGAATCGCATCTTGATCTCTTTTCTTTTGGAGAGTCATCTTAATCTCTGCATTCTTGAGGTATACCCATCAATTCTTGGAATGGCATTTTGTTGATGTCTTTGTAGATCTCTATGGGGTTGATGATACTATTGTACTCTATTGGTAGAGATCGAAGAACTTTGTTGTTCATGTCAGAGCTTATGACTTTCCTTCCAAGCGATTGAAGATTGTTAGTAATTCCTTTGAACTTATTAAGAAAATCATCCATAGATTCATAAGGCAATAATCTGATTGACTTAAATTCTTGAGTAAACTTGTTGATTTTACTAATTTTTTATCTCTTTTTTAGTATATCTAGGTGCCTCATATTTATTGGAGAAGAATTTAGATTCTGACAGTTTCCTAATACGAATTTGTTTCCTGTTTTGGTTTGGATACGTGTTTTCTATTTCTCTGAGATGGTGCTGATTTGGTTATTGGAGTTTATGTTAGATAGGATCATCCTAGGTGCCTATATAACCCCTTGAGGGTGGCCTTTTGAAGCTGTGTTAAGAATTCAAGAGGATTTTAGATTTTCACCATTGAGAGTTGTGAGAGAGAGATCTTCTTGTGACTCTTGTATTTTTTTCTTCTCTATTTTCAATAAAGATTTCTCTCCTCCTCCTTGTGGACGTAGGCACATTGCCGAACTACGTTAATCTGGTGTTCTTTGGTTGTGTGGTGATTTAGTTTTAATTGCTTGCTAATGGTAGATCTTTTACGCTTCCGCTTTTGCTTCCGCTTCTGAGTCTTCAACTCAGTGTTTTCTATTGTTTGATGGGTAATAGATCATCAATAAGTGGTATTAGAGTGATGGCAAGGAAGATGATCATGACAACCAAGTTTAAGGTGAAGAAATTCGATGAAAGTCCAACTTTCTGTTGTGAAAGATGTGAGTAACATCGTTGCTCGTGAAGTAGGGCACATACAAGGCCCTGCTTGATATTGAGAAGAAGCCATCGAAGATGGAGGATGATGAGCAGAACGACATTGACTCTGGACAAAGGCAACAATCATATTATGCCTATAAGATGAGGTCCTCTACAATGTGATGAACGAGCAAACAACTGCTAGTCTTTGGTGTAGGCTGGAGAGCTTGTACATGATGAAGAGATTGTCAAACAAGCTATTTATGAAGAAGCAGTTATACAACTTTCGGATGAAAGAAAGTATGCCTATTTTACAACATCTAAATGCTTTTAATAAAATTTTAAGCGACTTGTCAGCTCTAGAGGTTAAGCTAGAAGAAGAAGACAAAGCTCTTCTGTTACTCTCTTTTCTTTCATCAAGTTATGACCACTTGGCAACCACCATCATGTATGGTAAGGAGACCTTAGAGTTAGAAGATGTCAGGCAGATGCTCTAGAACAACGAGGTGATGAACAAGGCATATTCTATAGAGGAGGCCTTAGGATTGTTTGTCAAGGGCCAGAGGGGAAGTTCAAAGAGTAGGGGACCCAAAAAGGATCCAAAGGCTTCTAACAGTTTCTTTTGCTACTTTTGCAAGAAACCAGGGCACATCAAGAAAATTGTATGAAATACAAGGAGATGCTAAAGAGGAAAGGCGATAAATATTCTGGGGGGAAAGTACCAGTGGAGAGTCAGATCAAGCCGGGGTTATCGAAGAAGCAGATGAGGATTCATGTGATGTCTTGACGGCTGAGTCAGATTAAGGTAAATATTCAGATGCTTTGTTACTTTGTTCGGGTCCACATACCATATGTGCCCAAAAAGTGAGTGACTCAGTACTTACAAGCCTTATGATGGAGCCTCTGTCCAGATGGGAAATGACACCATGAGTAAAATTGTTGGCATCGGCAACATCCACTGAGGATGTTTGATGGACAGGTTCGAACCCTCACGAATATTCGACACATTCTGGATTTAAAGAAGAATCTTCTCTCCTTGGGAGATTTGAAAGCTTGAGGGAACAAGTTTTCTGGTGCAGATGGAGGAATCAATGTTACGAAAGGCTTCATGATGATTCTCAAAGGAGAACGGACATCAAACTTGTAGAAGTTAACAGAAAGCATTATTGTTGATGATGCTTCAGCAGCAACACAGAAGAAGGATACTACAAGACTTTGTGGCACATGCATTTTGGACACATGAGCGAGCGAGGTCTTCAAAGCCTACACAAAAGAAGTGCTCCACCTGATATCAAATATTGCAAACTTGATCTTTGTAAACTTTACATTATGGGTAGGCAACATATTTCTCTACATCTCAGCATAAGACAAAAGGCTTGCTACATCTCATACACACGGATGGGTGGGGGCCTTCGCCAGTAGCATCCATTGAGGGTGTTATGTACTATGTTACTTTCATAGATGATTTTTAAGGAAAGTTTGGGTTTACTTCTAGAAGCAGAAATCAAAAGTATTTCAGAAGTTTAAGGAGTTGAAAACTATATGGAAAATCAGACAGGGCGGAAGGTGAAAGTCTTGAGGTCCGATAATGGAGACAAGTTTACCTCCAAGGAACTCAAAGACTACTTAGCAAGAAAGGACATCAAACACCAGTTAAGTATTCCAGGGTAGCCAGAACAGAACGGAGTAGCAGAGCGCGTGAATCGGACAATTACAGAGCGTGCTCGCAGTATCAAATTACAGGCTGACATGTCAGAAAGATTTTGGGCAGACGCAGTGAATCATGCGAGTTATCTAGTAAACATGTCACCATCAACAACTATTGATCTTCATATCCCAGAGGAGATATGGTGAGGAGAGTCTGTAGACTAGTTAACCTTACTGATTTTTGGTTGCCCGACATATTGTTTGGTTGGTAGTCAGAAAAGGAACAAACTAGAGTCTACATCTAAGAAGTGTATCTTCATTGGGTTCACCAAAAGAGTCAAAAATTTTAGATTTGGGGATCCCGAGAAAAGAAATACCTTTACCAGCTGAGATGTGGTCTTTGATGAAGACACATGAGCGAGCGAGGTCTTCAAAGCCTACACAAAAGAAGTGCTCCACCTGATATCAAATATTGCAAACTTGATCTTTGTAAACTTTACATTATGGGTAGGCAACATATTTCTCTACATCTCAGCATAAGACAAAAGGCTTGCTACATCTCATACACACGGATGGGTGGGGGCCTTCGCCAGTAGCATCCATTGAGGGTGTTATGTACTATGTTACTTTCATAGATGATTTTTAAGGAAAGTTTGGGTTTACTTCTAGAAGCAGAAATCAAAAGTATTTCAGAAGTTTAAGGAGTGGAAAACTATATGGAAAATCAGACAGGGCGGAAGGTGAAAGTCTTGAGGTCCGATAATGGAGACAAGTTTACCTCCAAGGAACTCAAAGACTACTTAGCAAGAAAGGACATCAAACACCAGTTAAGTATTCCAGGGTAGCCAGAACAGAACGGAGTAGCAGAGCGCGTGAATCGGACAATTACAGAGCGTGCTCGCAGTATCAAATTACAAGCTGACATGTCAGAAAGATTTTGGGCAGACGCAGTGAATCATGCGAGTTATCTAGTAAACATGTCACCATCAACAACTATTGATCTTCATATCCCAGAGGAGATATGGTGAGGAGAGTCTGTAGACTAGTTAACCTTACTGATTTTTGGTTGCCCGACATATTGTTTGGTTGGTAGTCAGAAAAGGAACAAACTAGAGTCTACATCTAAGAAGTGTATCTTCATTGGGTTCACCAAAAGAGTCAAAAATTTTAGATTTGGGGATCCCGAGAAAAGAAATACCTTTACCAGCTGAGATGTGGTCTTTGATGAAGAATTAATATTGTGAGAAAATCAGAGAGGGAGGATAAAACACAATATGGAGCTTCAGATAGTTGAGTAAACACTCAGGAAAAGGGAGTTGAGTTCTCAAAGAGCCCTAAAAGGCCTGAAGGGTCAGAAGAGGACACCTCAGATTCAGATGGAGACAAATAAGAGGCTACTCAAGAGCAATCTAGGCTGTTGAGGCGGTTAGTCAGAGTTACGGTGCCACCCACAAGGTATGGCTAGGATGATGGCAAGCCTCTTTCGCATTAGTAACAAAAATAGTATAACCTGATAGTTACAGGAAAGCAATCGAGGCAGATAACTTCGACAAGTGGATTACAACCATGGATCAAGAAATGGGGTCTTTGGATAGAAACCAAACATGGACATTAGTTGATCTTTCAAAGACTCCCAAGGCAATAGGTTGCAGATGGGTCTTTCACAAGAAGGACAATGAGCAGTAAAAGGCATGGTTAGTTGTCAAAAGATATGCTTAGAAAGAAAGTATTACTATGATGAGATTTTCTCTCCTGTAGTCAAGCATACATCTATTCAGATGTTATTAGCGATAGTTGTTCAGTTTGATCTAAAGTCAAAGCACATGGACGTCAAAACAACGTTTCTGCATGGTGAACTAGAGGAGAAAATATACATGAAATAACCTGAAGGTTATATTCAGGAAGGTAAAGAAAACAAGGTGTGTCTTCTAAAGATGTCCCTTATGGACTTTAAGCAGTCTCCCAGGCAGTGGTACAAGCGGTTTGACTCTTTCATGATCAAGGCCAGATACAACCGATGTGAGTATGAAAGTTATGTCTATTTTAAGCAGAGTGATGATCTGATATATTTGCTGTTATATGCGGATGATATACTGATTGCTGTGAAAAATAAGACACATGTTTAGAAGCTTAAAGCTCAACGCGAGAAGGAATTTGACATGAAGGATTTGGGAGAAGCCAAGAAGATTTTAGGTATGGAGATCACTTGAGACAGAGGCTCAAATAGACTTTGGCTATCCTAGGAGAACTATGTTCTCAAGGTGTTGGAGAGATTCAACATGACCGAAGCAAGACCAGCCACCACTCCTTTAGCAGGTCACTTCAAATTATCCTCCAAGCTTTGTCCACAATCACCAGAAGAGGAGGAGAAGATGTCTCGAGTACCATATGCTAGTGCGGTGGGATCACTCATATATACTATGGTCTATACTGGGCCTGATTTAGCCTATGCAGTTAGTACAGTAAGTCAGTTCATGTCAAATCTAGGATAGCAACATTGAAAAGCAGTAAAGTGGGTGCTACGATATCTGCGAGGGACTGCGAGACTAGGCTTGATATTTCAGAGATTGAAAACAAGGAAGTCTAGGGTACTATAAGGCTATGTTGATGGAGATTATGTGGGAGATCTTGACCAGTGAAGATCTACGATGGGCTATGTGTTCACAGTAGCTGAGTGCATCATTAGTTGGAAGGCAGAGTTGCAAGAAACAGTTGCTCTTTTAACGACAGAAGCAGAGTACAGTGCTGCAGTTGAGGCGTCAAAGGAAGCTTTGTGGTTGATAGGATTGGTTGAGATGTTTAGTATCATACAGGATTCAGTTCGGGTTATTGCGACAGCCAGAGTGCCATTCAACCCGCTAAAGATCACATGTATCATAAGCGGACGAAGCACATTGATGTGAGGCATCACAAGATACGTCAGTGGGTCATGGATAGTAAGGTGATCGATTTGGTAAAGATCAGCACGAAGAAAAATTTCGCAAATATGATAAAGAAGACCATCCTGGTGGAGAAGTTCAGAGCACTCTGAACTTCACCAAGGTTCTCTAAAAGTAAAGTGGCGAATGGGCACTTGAAGGGAGCCATGTGAAGTCACAAAATGGGGGAGAAAGGAAGGCAAATGAAGCAAAGGCCAATTTCTATAAAGGGACTCAATGGACATGAGTCAAGGTGGAGATTGTTATTATTTGAAGTGTCTCATATTCATTGAAGAAGAATTCAGGTTCTGACAATTTTCTAATACGGATCTGTTTCCTGTTTTGGTTTGGATATGTGTTTCCTATTTCTCTGAGGCCATACTGATTTGATTATTGGAGTTTGTGTTGGATTAAGGTTATCCAAGGTGCCTATATAAACCCCTAGGGTGGCCATTTGAAGGTGTGTTAAGAATTCAAGAGAATTTTAGATTTTCACCTTTTCACCATTGAGAGTTGTGTGAGAGAGATCTTCTTATAACTCTTGTAATTTCATCTTTATTTTCAATAAAGATTTCTCCCCTCCCCCCATGAACGTAGGCACATTGTCGAACCATGTTAAATCTAGGTGTTTTTTTCATAATGTGGTGATTTAGTTTTAATTACTTGTTAGTGATAGATCTTCTACGCTTTCATTTCCGCTGTCGAGTTTTCAACTCGGTATTTTTCTGTTGTTTGATTGGTGATAGATCATCAACATTTAGTTCCCTCATGGGTAGCTTCAAGATATTACCAAATTCCTTTTGCACAAGTGAGATTCATAACTTTATGGAATTCACTACCTGTCAAACCATTAATGATACAACAAATAGCCTTAGAATTTAAATTTTCCAAATTGAAATCTTTTTCATCCTATTCGGAATGAGGTTTTGAAATCACTTTCTCACCACCCACTTGGGAGGAGTATAGCCATCCTCAATCATTCCCCATACCCTCCAATCAATGGATTGGATATAGATCCTCATGCAAACTTTCCAATAAGCATAATTGGTTCCATTAAACAATTACCATTGTATCTAGCACTGATCGTTACTTTGATCCTTTTCTTGTACATCTCCCTCCTTAATGAAATTGCGAGGACAAAATTTTTGCGAGCTGGTAAGAGTGTAATACCCTGATTCCAGAATACGTATCCTTTTACGATTTTTGACATTTTGGACTTGTACGTATCATTTAATGTACGTGTTTTTCTCAGTTTGACCCGAAATTTAGAGCGAGGAGGATCCCACTTTAGCAGATCAGAACTATCTTGAAGAACAGGCGGCGCTTCAATAGTTATCCTTGCCACATAGACACTTCCAACCAACGAGTCATTTTCGTTGCAGATCCAGCTCGTCAGCTCTTTTCCAGTTTTTTGTTTCATCTGTAAATACATTCGTGTATCAGGACCATGTACAAGCTTTTGAAGATAAAGATATCTATTGTAAAATAAATATATACTTGTATTGTAAATATTGGAATGTATAGTAATGTCAGGCTTCCGTAATCTGATTTCTGTATTGTGTTGTTGTTTAATGTGTATATATACGGATATTATACTTGGCATATATACGTTGCAACAGCGTTTTCGTACCCAGTGGGGCGGGGCGTTACAGTTTGTTTCCGCTGCGCCGCCCCAGTTGATCCGGTCGTCCCAGAATTCACGACACATTACTTCTGACTTTCTCCAAAGTTTCTTGAATATTTAATCAAGATTGTCTATGTGACTGGAGGAGCAACATGAGTTAGATTGTCATCATGATGCATGAGTTTGATCCACATCAAGGAAGTATATTACCATTTAGGAAGTATATACATAATTTAGATTGTCTCGTGCTAACTTCTAAGAGATGAGATTTATGTATTGTGTTGACATATAGCGTGTATATGTACGGGTAATATACTTGGCATATATACGTTGCAGTAGCGTTTTCGTACACAGTGTTGACGTATATGCTCGCGAGCTCTTTTCCATTCTTTTGATTCTAGTGGTGAAATTCTTATCAGCTTATATTTTGACTAAACTTTCATGAAGGCTTTCTTTGGTTATCGAAGGTTGCTAGAGCTCGAGTTTTAGTTACCCAAAAATTTAAAATTAAAAGTAGTTGTTACTTATTTCATACTCAATTAAAGGTTATGGATACTTTTACTCTTCTTCACAAATCACTGCACTGTACAAATAAGGAAAAGTAGAAGAAAGAATCAGGTGACGTAAATGCGAGTACACATTGTTTTCTCTGTTTCCACATTATACAACACCAACTAGCTAATAAATACTCAGTAGCTAATTTGAAACCAATTAATACCACCCCATGAAATTTTAAACTAAATATTAGTTTTGTATGCTTACATCAACATTATATCCAGTTACAAGACTTAATTTTTTTTAATTAAAAATTAACAGAAAAATAAAATCCAAAACTAAGAGCAGCTTTTCTTCAGTTTATTACGTGAATTATATTGATAAGCAAAATGGTAAGTTGTTTATTGTTTACAGAATTGTTTTTGCCTTGGGTTACAGCTTGCTTCACCTCCTACAACTCTGGACTTGCCAATGAGAATGAAGCATTAAAGCCTCTTTTTAAAGTGGTATGCTGTTGTAGCCACGAAATCATGTAGAAACAAAAAGAGCCGCACTTGATTTGTTGTAGCTGGCCACGATTTGATTGTTCCAGTTTAGTCCCACATCGGACGCCACCAGGCAGCATAGCTAAGAGGTGAATATAAATGAGGCATGCCGGCCATTGCTTCAAATCATACCTTTCTCGGCCTTTTGGCTAAGATCAAGTGTAGTATCTGTTCTTATCAGTTTAATATCTGATACGTGGGCCATTGCACACTTATGATATTAAATTAATTTTTGTTGGGGGAAAGCCCATCACAGTAGCTTGCTACTGGGGCCTTCGAGCGTCGCCCTTGCGTTGCACTACTGTACGGCCTGGCGCACCCCTACCAAATCTATATCTAAATCTTTGAGAAATATTAATACCAAGTAATTAGAGCTTTAATTTTCACCGAGATAATTACAAAGAGAGTAACTACATACAAGCAAAAAGAATAATTGCCAGCACCATTTTAAACAGCCTGCCCTCAGAAAATTGTTTTGCTTCCTGCTAGCAGTAGCATTCCCAGCCTCTGGTGTGACTCATCACATGCACCAAGTTTGACCTGCACTCCAAACAAAAAGCATACATTAAAACAAGTTGGTACTCAAGCAAACACTCCCTCATTGTAGTCTCCAGTTGAGCAATTGTCCATCAAACCTTGCAATTTACAATATTGTTGCATCCACATTCCAAATGTCCGTTCGCCGCACCACAGCCACCACAACTCCTCCACCATCGGTTCTCTGTGTCGAAAACACAATTTTAAGTCATCAGAAATGGCTTCCTACGATCATAGATAGCATTTGCTTATATGCTATTTACCTTGTAGCAAGTCTACAAGGATGAAGTTGGGTTAACGGTTAGCAGCCACATTGTGGCACTTGTTCATCATGTTTCCAAGATGAATTGTCCTTGCAATACGAAACAAAATTAGGTGATCACAAAAATAGTTTTCATCAGCACTAGTGATCTCGACATGGTGTTTATAGCGGGTGACCCGGCACGATTTGGGCACGAACCCTGTTTCATCCCCGCACTCCCATCATTAGTTATAAAAATCATTATAATCAACAAAATTATGGGGAAACAATAAAATTTTATTAATTAATTCAGAAAATATTACATTGGTTCTCTACTACATATCTCCACTAAATAGAAAATTACAAAGATAGTAAATACAAGCTCTACATCAAAAGAAAAATTGCTTTCAAACAGCCTGCCCTCAGAAAATTGTTCTGTTTCCCATTAGTAGTAGCAGTCCCAGCCTCTCGTGGCTCATCACATGCACCTGCACTCCAAACAAAAAGCGTACGTGAAAATAAGTTGGTCTCTCTTCCACCAGAAGAGGAAATACAACCTAAAACAAAGAAAAAGATTTTGTTCTCTTTAACACAAAAATGAGAACACAACTACACGAAATTCTCCAATAACAAGTGTATTTACCTATCTAGTAAGACACAAATGCTTTAAACATTGATTAGTAACAAATTGATTAGTTTAATCATCATCACAATATTGGGTTTCACATTCTCCTCCTCTTTTATGATACCAACTTTATCAATTTATATCATGATGGGTTAAAATCAATGTGAAAAGAAAGAATTTACATATGTAATCAATTGTATAACATATCACATACAAACATCTTTACATTCATCCAAACATCTTAAGGATATTCTCTCCCCTTTTGAAATCATCAACAAGAAAACATGCATATGAGAAGAATAAAACAAAAACATGTGTGTATCATAAATATGTTAAGATTCATTATACGTCACACATATCTGCACAAAATTGCAAAAAATATTAATTTTAACATATATAGCATACACAAGTTGTGAAAAAAATTCTAAACTTTCATAGTTTTAAAGCCAATGCTCCCCCTACATATATGTGGCATATAAATTTATGAAAAGAGGAGATGTTAATCTCCCTTGCATATACGCATCACACGGAGAGGAGATGCAAAGCTCCCCTGTGTGTAAACACACATACAATGTAGAGAGGGGATGTTAAGCTCTCCCTACACAACACACTATAAATAGATATATCACATAATGTAATTAGGCACAAACATGCATAAGCACAATCTATAACACTAATATCTCATGGTATAATATATATAATGCAAAAACAACACAAGCTTGCAAGAATCACCAAATTTTGTATTGTAAGCATCTACAAGCTTTGCTAAGAACGCAATTTTGTAGAGGGATGCACCAACATTCACAAAATATGCAAGAAAATGTACAGGCATGCACACGCCTACACAATCACACAAACTACATATATGTATGCAAAAGTCATCAAAAATAGTACATATATATAAATTCACTTTATTGAGTACACGAACTTCACAAAAAATCAAGTCGAGTGTGTATCTCGTATCTCATGAAACATTTATATATGAGATAATCTTGCCATGTATCCATATATCACCAATCTCCTGTATTACGTACCTAAGTATCACATATGTCCATATACCAAGAATGGTCAAGAGATACAAATAATATCCTAGTATATATATAAAAAAATTGCAATCAAAAAATAGCTAGTAACCAATTTCATATTTCAAAACATCATCGATGATTAGATCAGTTGGATGATCCTTGACAATTCTCCATGATATGCTGACCATTTGTATCGTTGGCAGGCTTAAAACTCTAATCTCCAGTAGTTTTGTTCTCTGCAGTATTTGTGGAGGAATCCTTATTTTTTTGAAGGATCAGATCCTGCCATAGAATCTAAATCTGTACCTTACAGATCTGCATCATCTACATAATTTCTTCAACAAAAATGTTAGTTTCAATCAATAAAATAAATTCTTCTACACTCAAGTATCCAAGAAAAATTCCATCATCCGATTATGAATCAAAACTTCCAAAAATACTTGCAACCAAAAACCTGAAAATAATCAACTTATGGAAAATTTTCAAAATAAGATCATTTGGGATCTTTTCAAAATATTTCATTTTTTTTCACTTTCTCGCGATAGTGGTCAAAAATCTAAAAACATTACTTTGGTGAGCAAGAAATAAAAACAAAGTAAATTGCAAAAAATCATCAATAATCATAAAGAGATAATGTTAATAAGATTTGCTTTTAATCCATAACAATTAAATCATCATCAAATATATGTGAGGAAGGTCTACCAACCAGTACATATACCATCATCTTCAAAGGTGACTGTGCCACCATCAAAGCTTGACAGGTTGCAAAATGAGAAATCACTACCAAGGTACCACTTGTTCTTACGTTGAGATAGAGTGCACACCTACAAAATAAGTTTGAGATGGTACCTATATTTTCTTGGGCCCCTTATAGTTAGTAGCAATTTTAGGAACCTATTTCAAATAAGGAAAAGCATATGGATAATTTCTAATATGACATTTAGTGCTAATGTGTTCAAGCATCAGGCAGTAAATGCAAACAAAAAAATCGTGAATTTTGAAATTTCTTTTTCTCAGGGAAGGATCTGATTCTTCCCTGTGAATTCGTATCCTTCCACGACCAGTCTGCAGTTTTCCAAACTCTGTTTTGCCATTGTAAAAATGTGATTTAGATGCAGTGTTTTTCATAATACTTAATTTTTTTAAAAAAGATTGTTTTCCTTCTTTAGTTTCTTAATCAAAGCTTTCTATGTTTCAAAATTTGAAATTAACTCATCTTTTTATTTTAACACATTTTCATGAGATGGAGTGCAAGATGCATGAGATTTTTTAAAACAATGAATTTTTTAGAAAGCTTTTTGTATTCTTTCATGAGTTCCATGTGTGCATCTTCTAATTCTTCTAAAGACATGCAATCATTAATAATTAGCTCATTTTCATTTGCCATGAAGCATATATTTGGATTGGCAATGCTCAAGTCGGTTTCTTGGCTCTTTTCATCTTCGGAGTCACTTGGCTCCGATCCATCCCATCCAATATAGAGTGCTTTCTTCTTTTTGGATTTCTTGTACTTGTATTTCAACATCGGACAACCTTCCTTGATATGTCCTGGCTTGTTGCACTCACATCATGTAGAACTTGATTCATCTGTCTTGGGCTTGCGAAATCCCTTCTTGTAGAACTTTTTCTTCATCATTTTTTTTTACCTTCCCAATGACTGAGGGAAGGTCCTCATCATCCTCATCAAAGCCACTATCATCCTGTGCAATCTAACTTCGATATGACTGACACGCTTTCATATTCGATACCATTGATTGCATCGATCTTTGGCTAACCTTCAACAGAGTTTAAAAAAATCTTTTAACAAGATTTTTACTCTCTCTCCCCGCAATCTCCACTTAGGTGAAGATTTCTCAAATCTGAGCCGAACACAACATAGCACCATGTCGACTCCAACTGGTTGCACCATTGTGGTTACCTATGTACCCATGCCTAACAGGATCAAGCCACATGTAGTTCATCCAAATGAGCTCCATCGAGCTCAAGCAACTATGACTAAATCTTCAACAGCGAACCGAACTAGCTGAGTCATATGAACCTCCTTACCAATACCGTCATGGAGAACAACGACCTTCAATTTGAGCTTGTCACGCTCACCAACTTGAGATTCATTCTTCTTCACCCACTTTCGTAGATTTACCTTGATTCCAATAGCTGCAAATAATTTGACATTCTTATCAATATCTTCAACCTGTTCAGCATCAAACTGGCTACATGATCTCCACTCAGTGTCACATCCGGTGAAGTCCTTACTGATACCGAACCCATCTGGAGGTGGTGGAGTAGCATCAACCTCCACCCGCTACGAGACATCCTTGATCTTCAATCTCTCCACTTACTGAGAGATGGTAGACTTCAATAATAAAGTCTCATCAAACGTGACATGCTTACTCAACACGATCTTTTTGTTTTCGAGGTCCCATAGTTTGTTTCCTTTCAAATTTCTTTTGACACCCAAAAATACAAACTTCTTTGCTCGCGAATTTACCTTGCCATCTTTGGCAATAAAGTAGGCTGAACTTTCAAATACCCACAGCAAATCATAATCCTGAGAAGCTCCACCTGCCAAATATCCAATGGAGTTTTGCCTCCTATCACAGTTGATGACAGTCCATTTATGAGATGGTTAGCATTTACAATCACCTCAGCCCAAAATAATTTGTCTATTCGTGTATTAGACAGCAAACACCTAATCTTCTCTAACAAGGAGCAGTTGATTTCCTTAGCCAGCCCATGTGTTCCATTTGTGAAGTGAGTACCAATACCAGTGTTCTGGCTAAATTGTAGGAATTAGTTTTTGTATTTTTCAACATTACCAAGTTGGAGCTCCTTAATCTTCCTACCAGTTATTTTCTCCATCATATCCTTCCACTTCACCAGCATACCTAGGGCTTCAAATCTTTGTCTCATGGGATAATCCAATAATGCCTAGATAAGTTATTAATAAAAGAGACAAAATATCGATGACCTCCAAGCGATGCAGTCTTGACAGATCTCCAAATACTTATGTGAACACAATTAAGAAGACCTTCCGAGCAATGAGTAGAGGTACCGAATTTCACCTTCGTCTTCTTATCCAAAACGCCGTGTCCACCTAATTCCATGTTGCAGGTAGATGTACCTTCCAATGATCCCTTCTTTGCTAGAGCTTGCAAAGATTTTTCTCCTGTATGTCCAAGCCTCATATGCCAAACCTATGTACAAATATCACCTGAAGAAATAGAAGTTGCCACTCACCTTGTAATCGCACTACCCATCAAGTCATATAGGTTATTGCATCGGAGGCCCTTCAACACCACCATCGAGCCTCTAGTCATCTTGAGAACACCATCTCTATCAGATACTCCATGACCCAATGCTTCTAAGGTACCAACACAGATAAGATTCATTTTCACTTGAGGTACGTACCTCACTTCCTTCGGTTTCCATACCATCCCATCAAACATCTTGATACGAACTATACCAATCCTTACACTTTACAGGATGATCATCACTCATGGTAGCGAAATATCGATCTAGATTCTCAAACTAGAAAACCAACCATGTTCGGGCGCACATGATAGGTAGCTCTTGTATCTAATACCCACTTAAAATTATCAGAGTAACCAATAGTAGGAGTAGTAATAGATAATGAGAATATCGATGAGTCTGAGTCTGACCCACCTGCCTATGAAGTACCAGCTTGTGTACTAATCACCCATGCGAGATTTGCCTCGGTCTTCGACTCCTTATCTTTGATCCTTGGACAATCAACCTTCTAGTGACTTATCTCTTTGCAGAAGGTACAATGGTTCTTTTTCAGTCTCTAAAACCTAGTCTAGACTTAGATCTCACATGCTCTCCTTTGCCCTTTCAATTGGAACGTCTACCTCTCACCCTCAACACCTTTGCTGATGTACCATTGGAAGAAGACTGCTTGACCTTCCTCCTCACTTTATAATTTACAAGAGCATCTGACACATCATTATAGTTAAGTGACTTTCTATCATTAATCAAGGTGAGAGCGAAGGTCTCATACTCTTGATCAAAAAGAAAATTCAAAAGAATTAACACCTTATCCTCTTCTTTGATATCCACATCCACATTAACCAAATCTGTAAGAAGTTTTGTGTAGTTGTTCATGTGCTCAGCAATAGAGAGTCTCTTCGTCAACTGGTAGTGATAAAGTATCCTCTTTAAAAGTAGTCGAGACTTGATACTCTTCATCAGATATTTCTTCTCGAGAATCTCCCACATCTTCATTGCAGACGTCACATATGACATATGATACTTGATGTCATATGTCAAATAAGACCTTATAAAACCACATGCTCTTGTCCCAATCCTTTTCAGAAGTCTCCTTTGGTTTTTATTTCAATCGTAGAGTGTCTTCAAGGTTTGATGCCATCAATGCATCCATCACCTTACACCTCCACATTCCAAAATTATTCGTGCCATCAAACTTTACCACATCGATCTTCGTCGGATGTGGGCACAAGGATTTCACCGTGGATTGACTTTCTCTGGCCATCTTCTCAATAGATTTCTCAACACAATGCGGAAAACAATTAGTCAAAAAAAATCTAAATAGGAAAGATAAGATCTTTACCTCCGAACAAAACTGTGGACAGTCTCCAAGTTGATTTGCTCCACCTGAACAAAAAAAAAACTCCCCGTCGAACCTGGAGAGCTCTGATACCACTTGTTGGGAATCCCACACAACAGAGAAGATGGATGCCAGAGAACAGTCACCAATAGCACGAACAATTAAATAAAGAAAAGAAAGAGAGAATACAAGATTTAACGAGGTTTTACAATTTTCCTACGTCCTTGGGGCAAGGGGAGAGAGTTCTTATTGAATCAATCAATTATAGGTCATAGGGTCCAGATATTGGGAACCCCTCATCATATAGCCAAAGAAACCAGGAAGAAAAAGAAACCAAAAATACCTAATTCAGATCGGAGAATTTAGAATCAGATTTGGAAACAGGCCGCACTGTAGTATTATTCAACTATAAGTCAACTAATTACTTTTATTAGTCTACTAGTCTGTAGTGAAACAGATTTTCTAACCCTTTTGTTTGTATCATTAGTCGACGAGGTCATTGCCCTAGTCGACTAGCCTTGGTTCCTCCTGTACAATCCAACTTCGATATGACCGACATGCTCTCGTATTTGATATCATTGATTGTATCAATCTTTGGCTAACCTTCAACAGAATTTAAAAAACTCTTTTAACAAGATTTTTACCCTCTCTCCCCATACCTTGACAATTCTCATGATCTAAGAAGATTGCTTCCATGCTGACCAGTTGTATTGTTGGCAGGCTTAAACTCTAATCTTAAACAGTTTTGCTCTCTTCAGTACTCATGGAAGAATCATTATTTTTTATGGAAGGATCTGAACCTTCCATAGAATTTGAACCTGTACATTTCAGATCTGCATCATTTAGGGAATTTGTTGTACCAAAAATGCTAGTTTCATTAAAATAGATTCTTCTACACTCAAGTATTCAAGAAAATACCATCATCCGATTGTGAATCAAAACTTTCAAAAATACTTGCAACAAAAACTCGAAAATAACCAAAATATTGAGATTTTTCAAAATAAGATCATTTGGGATCTTTTCAATGGGATGAATTAAAATTCTATTCAAAACATAGCAAGTAGTGTTAACCGCTTTGGGCTAAAAATACTTTGACAAAACATGTGAATTCATCATGGTGTGTGTCATCTTCTGAATGTTTCCATTTTTTTTCACTTTCTTGCAATAGTGGTCAAAAGATCTAAAAATATTACTTTGGCGAGCAAGAAATAAAAACCAAGTAAATTATGAAAAATCATCAATAACTATAAATACATAAAGTTAATAAGATTTGCTTCTTAATCCAATAACAAGTAAATCATCATCAAATATATGTGAAGAAAGTTTACCAACCAGTACATATACCATCATCTTCAAAGGTGATTGGGCCACCTTCAAAATTTGATAAGATTGCAAATTATTTGGATTATCCATCACGTTCCTTGAGAAATCACTACCAAGGTACCACTTGTTCTTACGTTGAGATAGAGTGCACGCCTACAAAACAAGTTTGAGATGGTACCCATATTTTCTAGAGTCCTTGATAATTAGTAGCAATTTTAGGAATCTATTTCACATAAGGATAAGCATATGGATCATTTCTAATATGACAATAAGTGATAATATGTTCAGGCATCATGCAATAAATGCAAACATAAATCGTGAATTTTGAAATCTGTTTTCTCATGGAAGGATCTGATTCTTCCATGTGAATTCGTATCCTTCTACGACCAGTGATTGAGACGGGAAATTGTATTGAAAATAAAGAAAGAGTTAAAGTTAAAAAGTTCTTAGTCTCATCTCAATGTAACCGCGTGCAAGGGCTAGACGGGTCGATCCACATGGAAGGATGCGATGGAAACTTTTCGGAACGAATTCTCTAACGATTAGCTTGTAAAACAAGAAATTATGATTATAAGCAAATATTTTAAATAAAAAGAACAAGCATAGCCACTAATCATCTACCACAACCAAACACTAGTCTATCAAGAATAAATATCACGTTGAACCTATAAAGATTAAGCCTAGATTATTTCTTCAAATCCAAGAAAGAAAAGTATGAAAGAGATTAAACCTGTTGGCAGTATACTAGATTAAACTAAGCATTGGTTTATCAAAGTCCCAAAGTATAGTTTAAGAAAGTAGTTTTAACTTAACGTTAAACCATCAAAGTATCGAAGTATAAACAAAGAATAATTATTAAATAGTATACCCTAAATCTAGTTTAACTCAATTCATGACTAATCTTCAAGAATTATTATTTACTTACCCTAGGGTTTTTAACATGCATAGAATTCAATCAATTTATCTTCATAGATCCAGGTTTTAGTTGGTGGAGAGATTAGCAAGCTACTAAAGAATTAGTTGCACATAATTATGGTGGAATTTAGCATGGTATTTAAAGATTGCATAAAAGAGATGAAACTAGAATAAAAGAGACACAAATTAAAATAGCAAAGAGATTAAAAAAGAATAATGACCTTTATTAAATCTGTCACCAACTCAGTACAAAGCCTTCTCCTTTCTTCAACTCTTCTTCAAAGTAAAAAAAAACTAAAAATAACAAGTACATTCAGAAAGAAAGAGAATCTAAAAAAACCCTAAGCTTGAGCTTCTGAGATCTCTCCTCCTCTGTTGCTCTGCAGGAGTATTTATAGGAGAAACCAGAGGGATAAGAAGTGTATGAAGATAGGAGGAACAAATATTTCTGAATTTAAATTCTCCTCTTATCTTCAAACTTGTTTTGATTTATCCGTAGAAATTCAATTCTGACCTGCAACTTGTTATCGTGTTAATCGCTAAATATGGCTTATCAGACAGCTGAATTAGAAAGTGTGATCAACATAAGAGTTGTAGTCCTTCAAATCTTCTTTCTGGAGCATCTTGAATCATCAAATTTGAGTTTCGATAGAGAACGTTATGATTGAAATGGGTCACACTCAAAGTACTAATATCTATCTAGGCACCTAGTCAAGAAAGGGACCAACCCACAAGGGTCAAAGGACAATAAAGAATATTGTAAACAATCATCCATTCTCATGTAAACCTAGTACAACAAATTATTTAAAATAAATATGACCATATATGCTTTTCCAGCGGCAAGGAATATGCTAGAAGAGAACTAGTGCTGGAATGCGTGGAAGCAAAGCTGTGGAAGAATCTATTCTTCAACCAGAAAGTTTTGGGCAAAATATTTCGAGAAAACATGGAAAATTCCACAAAAAAACTGAGAAACGCATATAGATCAGTTCTATGATCACTCTAAGGATGATTTAAATAGAATGCATTTAAAATATTCCTATGTGCCAAGATGTATTTACTTCATCAATTTTACTTTCACAAGATTACCTAAAAATGTTTAAGTTTGCCCTTACTTTTGCTCCTCTTGATCTTTGCCTTCTGATGTTTCTAGTTTGAAATTGTCATTGGATCAAGGTCTTAGAGTATTCTATTTGCTCCTTTAGATGCAGCGCTTGGTGTAGCTAGATTTTACGTTGATGTTTGTCATGGATCTTGTTCCACCACCTCCATATTTGATTAGGTAATTTAGTTCGCTTTCCATCGATCCGCCAATAACAAGTGTCTTTACATATCTAGTAAGACATAAACGCTAATCACATTGATTAGCAACAAATTGATTAGTTATTTAGTCATCATCAAAATATTGGGTTTCACATTATTTTTTGAATCCTTGTTAGATCAAGCAGATAAAAATAAGGAATAAAATTTTGACATATGGGGCTGAAAATATTGAATTACATACTAAGAATGCATCAACAAAATGTCATCATTTGCAAATTATTTTCACATCCCTTTCTAGAGTTGGAATATTGACATATTTTCATAAAATTGATTTTACAACTTGATTCGATTTGTAGCCAACTATTCATAGATAATACTGGGTATAGCTGACTAATAATATGGATTAGTCAACTAATACATTGTATAGTTGACTAGGTTGGCCAACAGAGAATTGGGCTTCTCAATTTTGTTAGAGTAGTCAACTGGTATTTCGGCCTAGTCAACTAATACATGATATTAGTTGACTAATACCCTGGCCTAGTCAAATAATATCAGGTCTGATAGTTTTCTTTTTGGATATGTTTCTAGTTTGAGTTGGATTGGAGTTTCCTTTATTCTGAGGCGCTGATTGTTCATATTGATGAAGTTTGTTTAGGACTAGAAGTACTCTATAGTCTATAAATAACCCTCTGGGGGTGGCCTTCAATGTAATCTAATAAATTTGTATTCTCTAAGGGTGTAATTCATCTAGGTAAGAGATTTATGAGAGAAGCTTAGCCACAAGGGTTCGCTGTTCTTAGTAGCCATCAAGGGGCTTGTAATTTTCTCAGTGTAAGATGTAAGTAATGCGTATTGTACTCCCCAAAGTTTTAATAAAGTTTCTCCTCTTCTCTCGTAGACGTACACACGATATGTTTAATCGGTGAAACCACGTTATATTATGTATTGGCTTTCTATCTACTTTGAAATTTCTTCTTCTTCTCTCCTTCACGTTGTCTTAGTAGATTTTGTGGTTTGTTTTTACCCCGCCGCCCTAGTTGGTCCAGTCATAGGGGCATCCCCGAATTCACAAAATTTGGTATCAGAGCAAGGTCAACTTAAAGATGTCTGCAATCAAGTTCGATATTCAGAATTTGATAGTGTCATCAATATAAGCGATGATAGATTAGGATGAACGCCACCCTTACCTTGAGCGGGTTGAATAAAGCACTACTCGGGGGGAAAATGTCTCAAGACATGAAGGAAGAAACTTGGCAGGAATTGGACAAGAAAGCCTTTTGACAGCTATTCTACTTTGCTTGGCAGACAAAGTATTTTGGATGAGTTTTCTACTGAGAAAATAGCGTACTCGTTATGGGAGCGACTTAAGGACAACTATCTGAAGAAGTCGTTGGCAAATTGATTGATTTTGAAGCAGCGTCTCTTTTGTCTCCGCATGAATGAAGGTACACCTATCAAATCTCACATTGCAAAATTTTTCTCTATTATCAATAATCTAGATAAGATAGAGGTTAAGAAAGAAGATGACAATCAAGCATCTATTACTGTGTTCTTTATCTTCTCATATAAGAGCTTTAGGGAAGCTATTATTTATGGAGACAAGACAACATCAAGGTTAATGGGGTCAAGGAGCATATGCTCAATAAGAACAAAATTGAAACCCAGTTGAGGGGTGAGTCTCATCATGATGATTCCAGACAAGTTCATTATTCAACAGAGAAGAGTAATAATGGAAGTTCCACATGTAACTCAAAATGTAGGAGTTTAACGTGCAACTATTATCATAAGAAGGGGCGCATTAGAGCTGATTATTGGTTTTGAAAGAAGAAACAACTAGATGCTAATGTCACTGAACTGATTGGATAAGATAAAGAACAGTGCGACATTCTATCTGTTATAGATAAATCAGTTGGTAACAAAGATAAATGGATTATTGATTCTAGATGTTCATGGCACATCAGTTCTAACAGGAAGACTTTTTCCTCATATACTTTGGTTCAAAGGGGAGAAGTCTTCATGAAAAATCTGCTACAAGTAAGGCGATTGGCGAAGGAATAATCCAATTTCGGTCTCATGATGGATGTATCACTACTCTTCAGGCATTCGTCATTGTAGGCTGTCTAAAAGTCACTAAAAGACAAGCCAATAAAAGTAGAGTCTCAAGTTCTAGACGCGTTAGCTCGACACCCGCGTCTCAGCATCAAGGCGCGTTGGCTCGACACCCGCGTCTCAGCATCAAGGCGCGTTGGCTCGACACCCGCGTCTCAGCATCAAGGCGCGTTGGCTCGACACCCGCGTCTCAGCATCAAGACGCGTTGGCTCGACACCCGCGTCTCAGCATCAAGGCGCGTGGGCTCGACACCCGCGTCTCAGTTGTAACCACCCAGATTACGGGGCCAGTCACCGCACAAGTAGCGAGAAGTGGCCCCTCATTGTGGAGCGTTTTCAGGGGGCACGTTCACCCCTGGGACCTCTATAAATAGCCCCGTCGCTATGAAGAAGGGGGAGGATTTTTTTTGGTCGGATTTTGGTCGAGACAAGGCGGATCCTAAAATCAGCAATCGACAATCAGAGATCACAGAGAGAGAGAGAGACCGAGACAGGAGAGAGCTCAACTCTTCGTCAAGCTTGCTGCGTACGAGCTGCTCTTCGCCTACCTTCTCTTTGAGAGTTTTGGTAGACAGAGCTGTGTTACTCTTTCTACCAGCCAGAGAGAAGATCCCCCGACGGTCCCGACGGTCATCCGGTCAACGGAGAACAAGACTCACTCTCCACCACCACACGAAGAACCCAGCCTTAAACAAAGGGAGGATTCAAGACTCAACATCCTCCCTCCCTTGTAACTGGAAGGAAAAGTCTGGTTGTATAGTTTCATTTGATTCAAGGAAATCTTTACACCCATCACTATCTCTTCTTCTTTCCGGCGCATACAAGAGATGGCGACTCCGCGGGGACTACATTTGTCACTGAGGAGCAAATAGTGGCGCAAGATGACGTCCACCATAAGGGGAAGATGGTCGATTCGCTCGTTGTCGAGTCGAGTTGCGCGCGAAGAGAATTTCTCTCTTCCGGCTCCAAGAGCCCAAAGACCCGCGTCTGCCGCTGGGTCTCGACGGGGAATGGCCTCGAGGCCCGATCTGTGGCTTTCTCAAGCTCCCCTGCTGCCGACTGTGCCAAGCAAGGTACACGCGCCAACGCCTCTCAGAAGGCCCGCGTGGTCCCAGGCATGTCTGCCTTTGCGACCAACCGCGTCGCACAGAACACCCGCGTCAGCGTCTCTCAGGAGACCCGTGGTCAAAGTCCCTGATGTCCAGCATCAGGATGTCGTTGGTCTCTCTCCTCCTCCTCGACGCAATCGAAACGCTGAGCGTCGACAGAGGAGACGTGCGCGTCAGCTGCAAGTTGGAACCGTTGGTTGTCCAACTGAGGGTGGACGCGATGTACAATCTCGCGCCTTGCCCGTGCCACGTCCAGTACATGAAATCCGCGTTTGGCGCCCCAAACGCGAGATTCCTTCAGTTAGGTCCTCTGAGGACCAACTCACCAAACGCCAAGATAAGACCTCTGCGCCTCGTCAAGCGCAAGAGGCACGAGCCCATAGGCGTGGGGCCCAACAGCCCATCCTCTCTCAAGTGTCTCTGCTCTGACACACCAAACAGCAACGCTACAGACGCGTTTTGTCTCAACAGAGACGCCAGACGCGCGCTGAACAGCTGCGGCGCAAGAACCGCGTCCCTGATGCCTGCGTCCAGGCTGTACAGCACATGGATGCCTCCCGTCTTCGACGTTGCGAGGCTAACCTTTTCAATCCCCCTCCCATGGATTTGAGGGATTATCTGACGAAGAAAAGAAGTGCCAACCAGGCCACTTCGTCGTGTTGCTGCCAACGGCTCATCCATATGCTCTCTGAGTGCCGTTGCGGATCAGGCGTACACCAGCAGTCTTTAGTCAGACAGCTGACCCTTTCCTCCGTCAGCTAAAAGAAGACGCTCCCACAGAAGGAAACCTTCTCTGACGTTGAGTACCCGGAGCTCACTGCGAATATGACAAGCAGGAGTAAGGGAAAACAACTTGCAGTCAGCTCAGACGAGTCCGAGTCTGACTCTGAGCCGGAAGGGGTGTATCGACACACTCGTACCCGGACTGGGGCCATTCCCCCAATTGACTATAATGCCTTGGCCCATGGCATTAAAGTGAATGATTCTCACTCCGCCGTAGCGGAATCAAGGGCTTCAAACTCTTCCGTCGAGAAGGAGACCTCCGCCTACATGACAGGCACTCCTGAGGAGACGGCTAAACGTTTGGAGCAGATCCAGAAGGTACAAATGGATATGATTCTTTCTCAGCAGGAATCTATCAACTCCCTCAAGCAGGCGATTGCACAGCTGCTCGAAGACAGGAGGAGGTCCCCTCCTAAAAAGTCAAAGGGCAAAGGGAAAAAGGGAGAAAGCTCATCTTCCGAACCTTCTGGGGAGACGCGGCGATCTACTTCCGGCTCGTCCAAGTCCTCGTCGTAAGTAAAAGGCGACCAAGACCAGGGAAAGGCTCATGTTAAAAGAATGAGTCAACTGGAGCGACGCCTCGAGGCCCTTGCCAATCGCAAAGACCTTCAAGAAGTAGAAGTGGTCCGGCCCTACCCGGCTGAATGGGACTTGGTTCCGTACCCGCCCAAGTTCAAAGCTCCAACTCTCCAAGCCTTTGATGGGAAGGGGTCACCCAACCAGCACATCTACTACTTCAAATCCCAAACCGGGAATGTAGTAGGTAATGACGCCATCCTGGCACGCCTGTTCATCGGCACCCTGAAAGGGTTAGCCTTTGAATGGTTTATGAAGCTCCCAGAAGGTTCTATCAAGACTGGGGTGATTTGGAGAAGCTGTTCTTAACACGCTTCTTCGAGGATGACTCCGAAGTCACAATGCCAACCCTTTTGGCTACCAAACAGCGAAAAGGGGAGTCCGTCAAATCTTTCGTGAAAAGGTTTCGGACATGGCACTCCGGTGTCTAAGCGGTATGACCCAGGCCACCCTGGTGGAAACATGCCGCCACAATCTCCAAACCTCACTCCTTGCTCAAATAGGAGTTGCTGAAAGCCGCACCTGGAAGCAATTAGTCCAACAAGGTGAACAGGCTGAGGAGATTGTCGCCCGCGTCAGAGCGGAGGAAGGTAAGCC